>MU227701.1:1074494-1140723 GCA_018584345.1 Thuja plicata
GATTTCTTCCTTTTTAGTACTTTTATCTTTGAAAATATCACCAAAAACTTCCTTGTTCCAGATTTTGATATTTCTCTTAACATTATTCAGCTTCTTGGCTATTTTATACATCGCAGTTCCTTCCTGAAAATAGCATTGTTGATTTAATGTCTATTTTTTAAAATAATATAGTATTAGTATTTATTTCCTTGAAAAATTATAATATAGATAAAATTAGATGACACATAAGATAAATTAAGGTTTGCAGGGAGAAAAACAATAGGAAATAATTAAATAGAGAAGACACTACCATAATAGGTAACTATAATAAAATACCAAGGATAAAAGCCCATTTAAACAACCACCATTCATGGTGATAATAGCAAGAGTACATCAAAAGATGGTGTATGACAAGTAGTAGGGATATAATCAAAATAGTGGTCAAGTATTAACCATGACAAAAGAGCAATCCAATAAAAAAGATTAAAAACCCCAAAACTAGTGATAAAATTAAACATAACAGAAAAAACCCCCAAAAAAGTGAATCATGAGGTAAAAGCTAGAAAAGAGAATCTTTTAAGTGTTTAGTAAGTTTCCATCTATTCATAGCCAATTGTAAGCCAACCTTAGAAAGTGTATCTGCCTCAATATTATACTCCCATTAAACACGTGCAAAGGATATATAAAAAAAGAAGTTGCAACCTATCAATCCATTCTTTGATTGGATTAAGAATAAAATTTTCAACACGATAGATCCTATTTATCCATTTGATGAAGAATTTTGAATCACCGAAAACCTGAAATTGATCTATCCTTCTATCCCTTTTTGAAGTTGACAAGAGTTTCAAAGCCATAATATCTAGAAAAGTAATCATACTAGTATCCAATATAGCATTGAAAGAGATATAATGATTAGGATTAAATAAAATAATATGCCTCCCATTGCATATGAAGTAGGATTACCTTGACATGCCACATCAAATACTCTCTAATGACATGATTTTTCACTAAATAGGGGAGTCATGGATTTCAAAACAAATTACCTTTAAAGTATTTTGAAAGTAGACAAAAATGGATTGAATTTGAATGAGCAATGAAAGAAAGGAATCAAAATATTTTTTATAATTGTAACATTTTTTACTGCCAAATATCCTAGGCAATTAATAGTGGTAAAATCTTGTAGGTTTGTACAGACCCTTGGTAGTGCCAATTCAAAAAATAACACAAAAACATATATCCAACCCATGCATTCATTTGAATAGTGATTCCTTCCATGATAGAATGAAGTTTGATTTCTCAATTACAAGTGATTGATAGGTGATCACTATATTCCAGATACATCAAGGATAATGGGTAATGCCCTTAGACCTTGTCAATTTCTTTTTTATTGCACATCTCAAGTCAAAAATTCATTTTGGGGCATGAGCCACATCAATATTTTAGTCTTGGGAGGAACATATATATTTCAATCATTGTTCTACTACCAACAATCAACATCATGGTTTTCTAAAGGAAACAAAGTCTTGTATCCCAAATTAACATATATGCATTCTATGGGAAATATTCTTAGACCACACCAAAATATCATCCTCATTATTGATTCTCAAACTAATCCACTTTAACCTGTTTACATAATGACACTAGATTTCACTATCCACTCTAGTCAAACCAATAATTTCAACTGAATTCTACCCTTTTTGCAAACATAAGTAGTATTATGATCAAAATATTGTACAAGAGTAAAAATATTTCTCTATCGATATATTGGTTAAAATAATAGGGTGTAGATAAGCATCTCCACAACCAACCCAAGGATCAACTCCCACTCTAAAATTTTCACCATTCCCACCTTCCAAGTTAGCCAACGTCTAATAATAGAGAAAGAAAGAACAACCTTTTAGACAATAAAGGCACTACGTGAAGTTTTAGCCATGTCAAAATATACTCTTGGCAATGTGGGCAAGTCCAAAAGAAATGAATATTTTCTAGTCCCTAGCCTCATTCATCCATTGGCTTAGATATGGACATATAATTTGTAAGTGGAATATCACTATTGTCTTTCCTCACTTTTACATAAATGTGAAAGCATTTTTTCTTATCATCTCCAATAAACTCTTAAAAATGTGAGGTAATGAAAGCCAAATAAATAAGTGTGGCTTCCAAGATAAAATTTATCAATGTAATTTGTCTTTCCCCGATGGATAGCCATTTATTGCACAACAAGTTGATGCAAGTTGTTCCTTCTCAATTAGCCATAATGAATCATTTTTACCATACCCATTTTGTTTGAAATAAATTTCTAGATGCTTGAAATCGTCATGCAGATCCAAAAGTTGATAATGAAACATATGTACTATCAAATTTTGTTGTTCCACCTGTATAGTCTACTAAGAGAGATAATGAACTTATGTATATATTGATCACCACACATGTAGCACCACAAGATAAGCCTAAAACCTCCTTATCCTTGATCATTTCAAAATCAGAGCTATTGTTGAACAATATAATATCAACCACAAAAAGGAGATGTATTAGTGTGGTGGAGTTGCAATTCAATATACCACTTATCAAACCATTTTGTTTAGTTAACAACAAAGCTTGACTTAAACCCTTAGCAGCCAACACAAAAAGGAAAAAGGATAGAGCATAGACTTATCTGAATCTCTAAATAGCTCAAAACAAATAAAAAACAAAGTTGTTGATGAGAATGAGATAAGAAACATAAGTGATACAACCCATAATCTAATAAACCATCTCTAAGAAAAAACCGAGGTGTATAAAAGATAACCAAATGTATAGCCAATTAATTCTATTAGATACCTTGAACAAATCAAGCTTTATAACCATTGTTGATAAATTCTTAATTTATACTATGCGTACCTTCTTGTGCTATCCCAATTACCTCATGAATATGTCTCCCATGTAAGAAACCCAATTAGTGTGTTTGCCTTTGATCCATCCTCATTTGTTATAAGTATATGACTTCTCAAGTAAGTTGTGGTAAAATATTGGCGGTGATTCAAAATTTGTGACATTGGATTTTGAGAAGCATGAAGGTAGAGCACTCAACTATTGCACATTCTCTCCCCCTGCTTGATAGTATTTAAGGGTTTAAAACTGTTTGGTAATTTTTATTTGACGATATTTTTTAAATTGAGTTTATACATGTAAATCATAAATTTCTTGGTTTATAATTGAATATTTTGAGATGTTAATTTTTATCTAAAGGAGATAACATTGGGATAGATTTACAATTTTATGACTCCAATAGTCATGCACTATTGCTACCAATAAAGTTGCACAATTGATACTAATTACTAACCTTTTTTTCTTCTAATTATTGGATATACCAATGGGCGACTATTGGGCCACTAGATGATTTTTAAGTGAACTTTTAATCAAACAATTCCAATGAACGATAATTGGAACATGAGGGATAACCATACACCTTCCTCTAAGTTGAGATTAATGTAATTATTACATCTCATTTTGCTGCATTTCAAGTAGGCTCTTAGAAGAATGAACTTCTAGATGGTAACTTTCCTTTCCACGCTCTATAGATTTTCTTGTCAAGTTTGATATTAAAAAAAACCTTGACATACACACATTTTAGGTGCACATGAATTCTAGAATGATTGTTAGGAGGATCACATATATAATCATTAACAATTTATTGATTAACAAAACATAGTATTATACTCTACCAATACTACATTGTCCATGACACATTACCAATATCTTAGTTTCTTGTCGTCGTTCCTTTTAGTTAACACAAACTAACTTCTTATCTTTTACATATACCGTTAACATATGACCAAAAACACCTTTATGATATACGTCTAATACTTTATTAAATAAACAAGTTTATTCCAAACATAATTCATATAAATAAGAAAATTGTAAATTATAAATCCAAACAAAATTGAAATTGTTACAAATTATTCCTTCAATTGATTATAATCAAATATATAATATAAATATATTTTCTTATTATAAATAATATTACATTAATATTTTAAAAATGTATTTCAACATTATATTCCAAAATTTTTTTGATAAACAACATCGGTGCAAACGCTACTTATGTAGAGACATGGAGTTTTTGGAAAAAAACACAGAGCACAGTTGATAAGAGGGTATGGACTGAAAATTTGAACTCATTGAAATTTAGCTCGAAAACGAATTTAATGTAATTCAATTCGTGATAACTACAGAGTTTACCTGTATTAAGGGTCATTCAATGCATAAATAACTAAAACAGATAATTTTATAGAAGATGAAGATTGAAATAATTTTTTTATTTTTATTGAAGGGATTTGAAGAATGAAATAGTTTGCCGATAGGCTATTTTGTAGCAGCTTTCACCTGGAAATTTGTGTCACGCCGGGAAAAACAACTTTCAGGCAGTTCAAACATTCCTTGCCTCACGCTTGTAAACAAATTTTGATTCGCAACTAATTTTTTCGTTTAAACGGCTGCAAAAATCTTGCCAAGAGCTCAAGTATAGACTAGCTCTAAACTCTTGATATTTTTAGATGTACTTTCGTTTATCATGAATTAAACCAGCAGCTGTAGGGAGATTGGTTTTAGCTCGTTAAATTGTCATAAAGTTTCTGTCTTGGTAGGGTTTCGTAATGTTTTCTCTGCAAATCGTGCCCATTTTCCCTCGCTCGCATGGTTGATAGCATGACACAAATTTTGTGGAGAATCTTAAGGTAAGTCACTTGCCATGGTTTTAGTGAGTTTTTTAAAATCTGTTTTATTTCATTTTAAAACAATTCGGTTGTTATCTCTTACTTGAAGGCATTGGTTCTGTGGCTTTCTCTAAGGCTGTTTTCATATATGATGTTATTGTAATGCCTAGTTTTACAATAGTATTTGTTTCTGAACGAAGAGATATGTTGAACTGTGAAATGAACTTTACTTTTATTTGCTGATATATATATATATATAGTTCTTGTTAAGCTAGAATTTCCGATCAGAATGATTAAGCTAGAATTGAATGGATACCAGCTACCACTGATGCTAAATATTAAAGATTAAGACCAACATTTGAAGGTGCGATATATTAAGCATTCCGGCCACATTCTTTAGGCGGTTGCATACAGCGAACTGGGTTGCCGTGAAAATTCAATTTGTGTTGGCTATTGTTAAGCGAGCCATATTCTGGAGTATTAATGCATGCCCTGGATGCTGCTTGAGGACCTATATATTGCTGGGCATAGCGTTAGAGTTTCCAGTTAGGAATCTCTGCCGTGAAGTATCTCCTTCAGCCGTGAGGTTTTCCGGATGGAATTCTTTGTGTGGTGAGAGCTGAAGCTTGTTGTCCGCATCTGTGCATTTGTATATCACTTCGGGTGTATTGCTGGGTGCAACGGGATTCTTCCTTCCTGACACAGATTGGTGGGACAAGCATATGCAAGAGCTTATTATTGGAAACTACTCGTCTGGCACATTTTTCTGAGCGGCAGGCTGCAAGAGCACATCGAGTCTTGAACAAGGACATGATTGCTATTGTAAATTGATTACCAGTTGCCTAGCATAAATCGATTATATCTTCCCAGCATGGTTGTTAGTGCTGCTTGGTGTAAGGACTGGTAATTTCTTGTATGACAGGTCAGAAATAATTTCTCTTAACTTCTGCAATAATATGTTACGGTGAAATAGCAAATTGGTTTTGAGAATGAAACAAACTGTTTAATAAAATGCTCACCATTTACGTGTATTGAATTGTCATAAGTATACATTCAAACTGTTTGACAAAAAGACTCTCAATTTTCTATTATGCAATATTCCATAAAGTCTGATAGTTATTCAAGTGAAAATTAAACCAAACAACAAATGGACATCATATCATGAACAGCATGCCGACTATTTGACTTAATGTCTGCTGATCAATTTTGGGAAATAAGTAGAAATTTGGGGGTGAGAGCAGGGAGAGATCTTACAGTCCATTTCTTTTGTGTTTGCAAATCTAGATTGATAGGCTTCCTAGAGATGGTATTGATATTACAGGTTCCATCACATCAAGTGCAAATTTGGATGATGGTATTTTGATATAGATATTTATTGTTTAAGATAGCTATTCTATTTTTGATCTTGTCATCTCCACAATTACCTCCTTAGAATGAATCAGGCTCAACATGACCCACTTATGCACATCAATTGATGGAACTTCCAGTTCCATGTTCTCCAAAAACGTTTTCCATAATTGATTCTTGCGATTAAAGTAGATTGCTAACGTCAAAACCCTCCATTCCAAGAATGCTTTTGATTAAACTCTAGGAAATAACATTAGGGCAATAGAAGATTTTGCACAGCCAAAGATTAAACACTTTTCCTTGATGATAGGGATCTCAATCCTTACCTGCAACATGTGTCTTTGCCAAATGAACATCCATTTTCAAACGACACAAAAGAAAGATCACTAAGGATCCTTTGAAGAAGCTATCAAGTGTCACCAAAAGTCATACACAAGACCAATAACCATGAAAATACCATTGCCCACCAACACATACATTGCTTCAACTCCACATGAGCAGAAGGGAATTATACATGGCAAGGGGTACTTATGAACCAATGAAATTATTAACTAAAGCATACCATCATCGCCTTGCTTAGAGAGATAAATGCAAGGTTTCAAATCCAAGTGCATGTTAAAAGCTTTATGGTGGTTACAAATTGCAGAAAAGGGTTAGAGTCCCTTCCATATGCTCCAATGGTTGTTAATCAATGCCAAAAAAGGGTTTTGGTTGACATATCAAGTGACGAAAAGGTCGACAACACCTTTGCAACCTTGAAGATAGTGAAGAAAGATTTTGTTGAAAAATGAGAATATAAAGGTTTAGAGTCGTCAAGTAAAATATGGAGCCACTAATTTGGACAATATCCATTTGAAAGATCTTTAATGATTACCAAACAGTTCCCTTTGACTTGGAGCTTTTGATACTTTTAAGGATGAAGCAACCGGAAGCCCATGAATAATGATCAACCATTATGTTTTCTTTATTCATCTTATTCCCATGGTATAAATAGCCCTCTTTGATAACACAACCAAAAATAAAGAGTCACAAATCACCATCGCAATCTTAGCTTCACCTAGATTAGCATGTGCCACCCCATGAAAATTTAACTTAAGGAGACTTTCTAGAGGAGTAGACCATTCAACTTGAATCTAATCTCCCTTAGGTCCCATAACCCCATCAATGGGGAATTTTTAATAACAATATTAATAGATTAGAATAATAATTTATATAGATCAAATAATCTTATAATTAATAACATATATTAGATAATAATTTTTGCAAATAGATAATCTATAAATTATTATAATACAATATGATAATTAATATCAAATTAACTATATTAGATCTATTCTATTATGTAGTTATATTATCTATTCTTGTAATCATATTACAAATAATAACATTTTTTTTATAGGTACAAATAATAACATTATTAGTAATACAATGTAATTAATAAAATATGTATTACATATTTTTCTTTGATAGGTTAAACATAAAGGCCAAATGAGACAACAAAGATCAAGCATATACATAAGTCACATGTGCAATCCAATCAGCTAAATAGAAAGTGGCAAACTAATAGGATTGCAAATCTTAACATACCTACAAAGTATCCATCATTTCACTTTTGAGCCAATTGGTCCTTCTTACGAGACCTCAAAAAATCTGAGAGGAACCTTGTTTCCTATTAGTAGATTTCCTGTTTGGAGGAAAGCCCATAATTGATGAAATTGAAGGTTGCTAATCTACTTAACAACTAGGAGTAGACAAAGTAGCCAAGGAGGTTGATTTAGCAGGGTTGGATGTTGGGAAACTTCTATTAAGGAAGAGGGTCTAAAATTGAATAAAGAGGGCAAAGGAGGCCCTTACAAAGAATGCACAAAAGGTTTCAAAATGGATAACATGAGAGAGTTTTTAACAAAAGGAGCTTGAGCATTAGAGATTGAACTTGCTAAAGTACTGCAAAATGAAGTAAGATCTTCAGAAAGCTTAACTATGGGATCCAAAGAAGAAACCCCACCTAAGGAACACCTAATTAAAAGATGGTGAGGCTTTGCATCTTTCCACCATGAAGCTTGACTAGAAGCTTTTTTTGTTGAGTCTTTTACATGTATTCTTCATATGATCTAGTCTAGAATAATTGTGGTGTCTAAAGGCTAACTTCTTATATTCCAAATTCGATATTGTAGGCTAAGCCAAATTTGAGTATGCACTGTCTTAGACAAGTGTATTTCCACTTGGATGTGATCAAAAGTACAATGGGAGAGAGTATTCATATCTATTAATAAGGACAAGGTGCCAAGAGTGTTACCAATCTCCTTTAGACAAAGAGTCTATTCAAAATTGTATAGGAAGATAAGTTAACTTGACCCATACTAGAAGCATGGAAAAGGATTCAGTAATAGAGTTGAAAGGTAAGTACCAAGCTTCATTAACAATACTACCTTTGTCCCAAAATTACATTCCCTTCTCCAAAATAGTTGCCCTATCAATATTGGAAGCGCACACAATCCTTAAAAAAATGTATACACATGAGTGAATATCTACTGCATTCAAGAACAACAATTTCCAATTTCTAGAAACCCAATCATGGAGGTTTGATAATCTTGACCAAACATGATCAAACTTGCTAATGAAACCATATATAGCATAATTATCCTCTTCATCTAGTATAGTTGATCTTGATACAAGTATGGGAGATCTTTGTGAGGCATGAGACAACACAAACACATTTAGCAACATGGCGACCAACTTCTATCAATTTTGTAGAGGGCTAAATATCTACATCTATTTGCATATTCAAAGGTCTTTGTGGACCATCATTGCTCACAATGACACCATAGTATGATGCTATCAATCCATCAGATGATGGCCTACATGAAATCTAAGAGCCTACATGAAATCTAAGAACCAAACCTCGTGTTCACCTTTAGAGCAAGATTTGCATTTAGCTTTACTAGATCTAGGACTTGTAGGCAAACAAAAAAAAGGAAGATTGAAAACCATCTAAAACCAACTTTCTAAAATCAATTGTAGCACTATGGTTCACTTCAGGTCGGGAAGAAATGACTCCATAGCACATCCTATCAGATTTGCTCTTCCCTTTACACTTGAACATCGAAAAGAAGGTCAAAGCTTATTGCCAAATCCAATACAGACCTAAGAATATGATTCCTAGAAAGAGGAATCCATAAAGAGTAATGTGAGCTACAAGTCTTGAATCTAAAACACATGGAGCACTACTGCCAGGGTCTTCGACAACTAATCTTTTGAAGGAGAAGATTATTGTTGATCACAAATGACAGAAACAAGGGGAGTGAAACTATAGGATATAAGTAATAGATGTATATTAATATAATAAGCTAAATAAGGACCACTCCCTTTATATTATAATATCAAAAAAATACAGAAGTTGGGGAAAGTTTCCCATTTATAGAATAAGATTATAGATAGCAAAAACCTTAGACTTGCTTTAGTGATTTTAGATATTTCTTAGTATTATCCTCCTAACTTTCAATTATTCTTATATTAACCTAGACAGCCTAGATGTGCCGAGTATTCACTCCTCTGTAGAACACTCTAGAAGGAAATCCAAGCTTGCATTTGTACTCACATCTTCCAGGCCCAGGACTTGTCTTATGAGTTCAGTTCTCAAGCCACCTTAGTCTATTCTCAAGCTACTTTTGTCTTTCTTCTAGCCTCGAGATTTGGAAAAGCTAATATTATGAATGGCCTCCATTAAGCATAAACCTTGCTATTATTTACTGGTAGTGTTTGGTCCAATGAGGTTAAATCATTTTTCCAAAACACCATCAGCAATGAAACAGTATAAATCACCCAGAAGATGGCTTTTTATCACTCTTTAGTGATCTTTTTGATGTTATTTTTTATCTTCCCCCAAATTTAGTAGCGTTCCATGAATACTGAAGCTTTGTACGAATTGACCTTGTACCTGTGATTAGAGTGTGTATTCATATTCTAAAATCCATTGAACTGCATGGAGAATGAACCCATTTGGAGATTTGAAAACACATTTCATCCTCTGCTCAAGAGTGTTTCCTAGTAAAGTCATTTGTCTTTGCTTGCAAACCAGTCTTAAAGGTGTATCTATGGGAGAATACAAATGGAATGACAAGGCCTGGAATCCAATGAAATAAAAAGGAAGTATGAGATGATTATTAAATTGGCAAGAGTGAGGCCACCAATATGTATGATAGAAAATGCTTGAAATATGGTGGGAGTCATCATAATGATTCTCGCATAATTGACAACCTTTAATTTTTGCTTTTTAGTGATTCTTTGAAGTTAGGCCAAGGGTCCAAGCACTTAAAAATATGGCACTCATCTTGCATTGAAAATGCAGCATTAGCTAAGAAGTCTGCTTCCTTATTAATTTCCTTGTAAATATGATTGATAGAGTAATTTTCCATTTTGTTTGGCAATGGCCAAAGTCAGACTGGCAAATTATTAATTTTCCAATTGGGTGATTTTCTCTTTCTAACTGCATTGATAATGATCATTTAATCTCCTTCCACTTGAGCTTTTCTAAAATTATAATTTTACAAATTTGAAGACCAAGAATAAGAGCTTGAGCTTTTGTTTTGTTATTTGTAATGTCCTCTTCTGTGGAGCAGCTGGAAAATGACCCATTTAGCCTATTTAATTCCCGTAGGCTAATTTCAGGCTATATCAGGGAATAAATTAAATTAATTAAATAAAGTTGTCCAACAAAGCAAATTTTAAGGATAACATGAATCAATTCTTACAAAGTGACTTAAGTGAATTAGAAGGAAAATATTAAGCCACTTTATAGTGGTGCTTTAATGAAATATTTTAAGCGGGAATTTCATAACCCCACCAAGCCATGAGGAGCCGACCAAGGGAGAAAGCAACTTTAAAAATAATAATAATAAAATAAATAAAACCCTAGGCAATTCTGTGAGAGCCAACCTGATTTGAGAATAACGATTGCTTTAGGAGTTAGTTGTATAAAGGGCTGACCCAGATCAAATTTTAAATAAACATATGTTAATTGCCCAATAACATAGGGCAGAAATAAAATAAATATTGGAAAGGCTGACCTATATTAGGGCATAATCGCATCATGTAGGATACTAAAGAAATTAAATGATAAGAGGGTCAACACATGATGAAATGCCGCCTCCTTTCAAGGAAAGGTAGGATAGGGTATAAAAGAGGACTCATTAGATAGAGTTAAGGAAAGAAATGGAAGAAAGTATTTTAAGTGGTAAGAGCAGACATAAGCAGGGATAAACCGTAATAGCAATTAGAATACAAGAGGCAGCGATCACCATTGTTATCTATAGCAGCATGAAGACTGTCAATAAACATCAAACTCTTGACAGCAACTCTTGGTATGCTTAAAGCAGCGAGTAAAACAATAATTACCACTATAAACAGCTATATTAATTAGGAGAAAGTCCGATCCTCAAAAGGTGCTTTTTAATTAATATTAACAAAAGTGCGATTAAGGGAAGAGATTTGATTGTGTAAACAAAGGGATGTTTTAGTTCTGAAGGGATATGACCTTGGAAAGGACACGACCCTTCTGCTACAAGGAAGAGGTATATGTATTGAATGATAAGCATTCAAGGAAAGCATTGAAACTATCAGATTTGTCTTACAGTGATCTCATTCGAGCATAGAGAATCTGAATACTATCTATAAATTGGTATGTAGTATAAGTTCTTATAGTAGGCAGCATAGTGGGTCTTATCTATGATTTCTTATGAGTAATATATGAATATGATATTATTATTATATTGAAGAATACATGCAATAATGTGTAATTCTTAAATGTTTCTGTAATCAATCATGTTAGGGATAATAAGGGAATACAAGGGAGAAACTGTTACGAGGTCCTCTTCTAAGCATGTCACCTCATGGTGGTGACAAGTTGTCCCATGGGGCCAAGGGTGCGCAAGGAGTGCCCCACACTTGGGCTTAGAAGGGAAGGACACTCCGGACACCCTATTTTAGTTTCCTCAAACCCTTACCTTGGTTTTTCATTATGATAAGGAACTCTAATCGTAGGAAGGAGGAAAAGGGTGGTAATGAAAGAGGGGAATGGCTATAGATCCCTCACTAGGTACACTTCCTCATATGAATGGCAAGGGCCACATGAGGCTAAGAGGGATGGTATCCACTCTCGGGCCTAGGATACACGGTTGATCGGCTATGGATTCCTCACTAGGCACACCCCTTCATATGGCTTGCAAGGGCCACATGAGGCCAAGAGGGATGGCCAGGAAGTATGCTTCCTTATTAATTTCCTCGTAAATATGATTGATAGAGTAATTCCCCAAGTTGTTTAGCAATGGCCAAACTTAGACTAGCAAATAATTAATTTTCCAATTGGGTGATTTTCTCTTTCTAACTACATTGATAATGATCATTGAATCTCCTTCTACTTGAGCTTTCTGAAATTATAATTTTGCAAATTTGACGGCCAAGAATAAGAGCTTGAGCTTTTGTTTTGTTATTTTTAATGTCCTCTTCCGTGGAGTAATCGGAAAATGATCAATTTAGCCTATTTAATTCCCATAGGCTAATTTCAGGCTATATCTTGGAATAAATTAAATTAATTAAATAAAGTTGTCTAACAAAGCAAATTTTAAGGATTACGTAAATTAATTTTATAAAGTGACTTCAGTGAATTAAAAGGAAAATATTAAGTCATTTTATAGAGGTGCTTTAATGAAATATTTTAAGCAGGAAATTGAAAGGTTCCTTAAGGAATGTTCCATGGGAAAATAAAAAAGAGGAGTTGAGAGCTCACATGCTCATGCTTGATTTTTTTCTCTATTGTGGAGTTTGAGCTATTTTCTGGGCAAACTCTAGGACGAAAACCCTAAGGGGATCAATTTTGGTAGTGAGATATCTACCCCGGCTGATCACAGGTGGAATCGTATAGGTTTCACATAGGGATTTATTGTTTGAAGACATAAGTTGCGAAGTCTTGCAGGCAAGCAAATTAATTGAAGGTTGAAAATATTGGAAGAGTTGACAGGAAATGTGTGTGAATGCAATTGTATAATGAAATGAAATGTTTTTAATGATGTCCACAAGACCACCGGTCTAAGGGACCAAAGAGCAAGTTAGGCATCCTGCTGTGATTTCTCCAAGTTGTTCCTTTTGTTGTGGATCCGGATTAAGAAGCTTGCCGTCTTGTGTAATCTCGCCTCTTCGAAAAGTTCCTTCATGCTGCTCACCTGTAGGCAATCCCTGTACTCGTTGCGAATATCCTCATAGGCCCCACATTCCTTAATAAAATGCCATTCTGTTTCTACCACTCCTTTGCTGCAGAAAGCGCAAATTCTCTCTTCCCACCTCTCTTTAGGGACCATCCATCTACCAGTTTCACATCGTAAATGGTGGGAGCTAGTCCTTAACTGAGCAATGATATCTTGACTGGGCGATTGAAGATAGGTGATTTTGGGTGACCGCAACTCCTATTTGCTGGCTGCTCACTTCCTATACCAAGCTGGACTTGGGTTTGTAGGAAGGCCGAGGGTGTATAGGTTACTAGACACCTCACCAAGCCTTGGAGAGTGGTGTTTTGCAGATTGGAACATATTTATCAGCCAAATGCATAGTGTTGCAGCAGATCCATAGTGTTTGAGGGCCTTTTTGACAGGCCATTCTAGCCAGCAGGGTGGTGTGGGCATTTAGTCCAGTCTTGGATCAATTTAGGAGCTCCTGGGAGTTCTTGAAGGGTATTCTTGGCTGGCACGACCATCAATAGCAGCTACAGGCACTGTGAGGAGTGAGACATGGGCATACAAGGAGGTTTGCAACTCCTACTGGCCTCTTTAAAGGTCAGAAACTTTATTGTTGAAGATTCCAGCACCGGCTGATTGTAAACAGCTCATTGTATATTGCTTTGTTTGCTAAGTCATCTAAGTCAATTAGAGCAATTGTTGGGTAAATGTCTTGATGTATTTGTAATGCAATCTTGTTTTAAAGTATTATGTGAAGAGCATATTTCAGTTTATCAAACATAGTGCAAAATAACAAATCACACCAGCAGGACATAAGTTATTTGACAAAATGCCTAACCCTTAAACTTTGAGAAAAAGTGAAACTTTTGTTATGCTCTTTACATTATTGGCGCCTTTCTGAGTTTTTTTGAGACAGCACCAATCATTAGACCTTCATTATTTTTGATGATGCAATCAGTT
The DNA here is from genome assembly GCA_018584345.1 of Thuja plicata. NCBI lineage: Eukaryota > Viridiplantae > Streptophyta > Pinopsida > Cupressales > Cupressaceae > Thuja > Thuja plicata. The sequence goes on from MU227701.1 coordinate 1,088,701, forward strand.
CTAGATATCCCAGGGTTTCCTTTTGCTGCACCATCAAAATTCAACTTTACCCAGCTTGATCAAGGAGGTTGCCAAATTGCAGTTTTCCTTAACGAGGAAGAGTGAACTCTTCAATCCTCATTAAGACGGGGAATAATCAGTTATATTATCAATATAATATTAACTATATATTTATATTATATATAGTTATTATCTATTATATTGTTAATATTTTATTTGATTGGCACCTCAAGAATTTTTAGTCTGGCCCGAGCCACAATGAGGCCACAATTTTGTTCAACTTAGAATTCGTAGAAGTTTACAATGGAAGACCAAGAGTCGCACTTCTTAGGATTCCACGTTAGGTCATGTTGGGGTTTTGAACTTGAGCCTCTGTAATGACAACCCAATACTTCACCAATTGAGCTCAACCCCTTTGTTTATTCTTTTTTTTTTTCTATTAATATTGTTTAGCAAAAGATACAGTTAAATAACAGAGTCCACTATCAACCAACTATAACTATACACAGCCCCCATAACATATACAATTACAAAATTGGGGGAGTGTTATCAGTTCCAATTGTACTGTCTATACCACTAGATCAGAACATATTGTCTATACTAAGAGATCAGAACAAAATTACATCTCAAAACATATGCTGCAAAGTATTGAGGATTACTCCCAACCAGTATCCTGGTTGTCATTGTCCCTTGTGACCCATGCATTATTGGCCTGTGTATTATCTTGTGCCTCTGTTGCACCTTCTTCCCACCCAGGAAGCTCCCCCTGTACATTTTGGAGAGTATTTGCAGCCACCTGTTCTTTGGAGCCCATATGGCAATTATTCAGAAGATTATTAAGATCCTCTTGGACCCCTTGTCTTTGGAACTGTAAACCTGGTGTGTCTTGGAGTTTTTGGTTTACTCTAACAAATGAAGTTCTTGTTTATTCTTTTTTTAATATTAACTATGTTAAATAATATATTATAATTTTTTAGGATAATTTGTCTTCATACTAATTTTTTGTATGTTGGCAGCAAAGGAGTTTTTATGAACACCCACAACCACCCTTTTGCTGCCACTGTAGTTATGTCTTTTGGCATAATAAATTGTTGTCTTATGATCCTTTTATTCATGTCCATGCTTTAAATTTCCATCATAGATCAAAATAATTGTTTGTCAAAGGGGATCACTAAGTTTTCAGTTTATGCAAAAAAAATTCATGATATTTATGTGGAATGATTGAATGATACATCTAAGTTTCTGTAGAATGTAATCTAGGTACTGGATTTGTATTCATTGGTCATGTTTAAACTACTTTTGATATGCTGCCATTGCAAATATATTGAGCATACAAGCTCTTTTATTATCTACAGATCAGGAAGAAACAATTGAGAAGGTGAGGGGAGTAAACAAAGATGTTGTTCCAGGTTGGAGGACAAGGCAGTCGGCCGACCTTTTTTGAGATGGCGGCCACTCAGCAGCTTCCTGCTAGTTTGCGAGCTGCATTGACGTATTCTATTGGGGTCTGTCTATCTTTTTTTTGGTCCTAATTAATTTGTTTTAACTTTTGTTTATATATCAGTTCATTTCAATATTCTAATGTTGCTTTCTTGACAACATCCATTGATAATTCTGCCTATTTAAAGGTGTGAAGAACCCATATAGCTTGCGGTTGATCCTAATAAGGACCCCAACGTGGGTCTCCTTTGATTCATTTAATTTTTAATGGAAATTGAAGGTCTGTCTTACTCCATATACTTTTAATTTTTTTGCTTTCCTACTTATTCAGGTTCCCATGCTCAGCATTAATAAGATTTGTTATTGTTTTATTTTTTATCTTTCTCAACTACCTCTCTCTCTCAATTTTCTTTTTTTTTTCTTTCTATTATCCTGCAATATCTATAAAGTGAATATGCATCTCATTTTCCTCATAGTTCTCTGTCCTGATGATGAATTACAGAGAGTGATTCTAAATGTTGATTCAAAAAAATTTTACACAGTTGTTTTTCCTGAAGGTTTTCATCTACTCTTTATGGACTGTTGAAAGACTATACTAGCTATTTGTGGCATTGTTCAAATTTCTTTTTTACATGAAGGATACTTACCTCCTTCAAATTCCTAAGAAGATTTCATTTCTTCTGACATAGTAAAACTTCTAGGTAGAATTGGTTCCATTTCTTCCTGGTAACAAATCAATAATAATTTGAGTCATCTGGTCCTCTTTGTTTCATGCTGAGATTGAAGCCATTTAATGTTGTGACATTATATGTGTTCTAGACAAGGTTCATTATAAAAGTTTCAAGAATCTCTCTATTTGTTCCTTTGGCATTCCTTTACATACACGGGTACAGTATCAGATATGGATATGACCGTTTTTTAAGACCTGCAATATGGATACGGCTGGATGTGACATTAATAACAAACACATACACATATATTTAACACAATTTCTAAGTTATTAGAGGAGATTTTCGTTACTTTAAAAGCAATATAGACACAAAATTCCTACGTAAATAATTACAAGTTAACACTTTAAAATATGCAAAAATAGTAGAGTTGCATTGGAAGAGAACCCAAAAAAATGGGTCGCTGATATAGAAAAACATTTCCTTTGTCTTTCTCATTTGGTGCAGGTTTTGTTTATACCAAAGAAAAAAAAAAACCATGAATGAAGTCTTTTTAAATTAGATTTGGGAAGATTTACGTCAATTTTTTTTAAAATCAAATAATATGGTATTCAACACAGTTGGAAAATCAAGGTTTTTTGGGCGCACATGAGTACATTGCTCGATGTGTATCCAGGCCGTATCGGATACGTATCCAAATCGGATACCGGGCTATGTGCGTCTAAGGAGGGACAAAGGAGTTTCCGGCAACTCTACTCCCATAGCATCATTTCCTTAGGAATCCTATCAAAATATGCTTCACCATAACCTTGCTTTGGGAAAATCCTGGAAATTACTTATCCTGGAAATTACTTGGTCCATTGGCCTTGTCTTTATGAACATCACGAATCTTTTTTTGCTTTTGCTTCTTTTACCTAATGATTATGTTTTCCTTCTTGGGTAAGAGATTTTCTTTATCCACATCTCTATCACTGGAAGATCCTGTCCTTATTTTTTCACATGGAGAGGGGTGATCTCCTTCAAATCTCTTCGATTATCAGCCATAATCATGAGATGAGTTCTGATATATCTTAAGTTCTCTGATTCCACCATTTCCGAATTCTCCAACTTCTAACATCCAAAGGCTGGAGCTAAATTTAATGCTAACTCAAAATACGTGGAAACTAGCTTTGGCGCCTGGTCAGCCACTGAAAGATTGCTTCATGCTATTGGATCACCATCTATATTGTTGTCAAAGCTCAGGTTTATCCACACTGCAACCGGGGGTACTTAATTTGTTTCTTCATATGGGTTACACATGAAGACGGTTGAATCAAAGCTATCCTTATCGAGTTATCATAGGTAGGTAATTAAGGAAGCCCATTGAAATCCTACTTTTCCATGCTAAACTAGTATATTATGCTGATGCAGAATTGCATGCAACGCTAGGGCATATGCATTGAAAACTAAGGTTTTCTTGAGCTGGCCTGTATTGTCTTATGCTCAATCTCCTGGTCAGAGGTGCAGCTCAACTGGACCCTTTGCAGATTGAAGTTACAACTTCTGTGTTAGCTTCTTCTTCTCAGAGCTAAGATGGACTTAAAAAGAATAAGGTTTATCTTTCGTCTTTCTATTGAATGTCTTCACCTTCATCCATGGAACTATGCCTACCAAAATGGAAAGAGTTGCATGCTTGGGTTTGGAAATTTATCTAGTGTGCAAATTCACTATAATGGCAGAGTATGTAATATTCCTTGCCAATTCTGACCTCAAAATGCTGATTAGAGGCTCAAGGAATATTGTCAAACACTTTGCATACAACCTCTTTACTTGCTGTTTCTGAGTTATAGTCTGATAACAATTGCTTGAAATGATGTCAAATGTGATTTAACTGCTTTCAAATGGTTACTAGGATGTCCAGGCAAAGAACCATAATGCAAATGCAATTCTTTTTGTCTTTTTGAATGAATATAGATGTCCCCCACAATGTAAATATGCACCTACAACAGCTAGACATTAATACAAACAGTTGGCATGTAAACTAAATATGAGAGAGACAACTCTTGAAATTTAACTCCTTGCGACTCCAATGATATCAGTATGTAATGAGATTGATTACAAACTGAAATGTCAAGCAAAAGGCCAAGATTCTTGGCTTACAATGGTGCATCTAATGCAAGTACCAAACTGATATAAATGTGCATCTACAACTGCTTAAGAACAACGAGTAATATAATTGAAGATGATGCCAACTGCACTAGAAATAATCATGTAAGAACCTGCTGCATACAAATGCCTGATGCCCTTGATGATTTCCTTCAATCCGACCAAACTTTAACAGCAGATGATGAATTTAATAAACTTCAATGGAACCCTTCAGCTGATGTACTGTAGTGTTTCACTGTTCACGCGTTACTGTAGCAGCAAGATTAAAACTTGAAATCTGATCAACAATGGCTGCCAATGATAACCCACGGGTCTGCAACGAATAAGCATCAAATATATGCACAAACCCTTGATATTTCTTTCATAAATCTGCACAATGAAACCTCTGAGTGAAGCCTTTCCTTAAGCAATAATTCGGTTGATCTCTCACAACCTCAAAACTGCTAAACAATGAAGATTGGACAATCTCCAATGCCCTGGTACAGCTGAAACCCTTGTTTAAATTGTACAAACTCCAAGACACCAATTTGCAAAGACAAATGATCACCAATAACTAGTTTGATTTGCTTTTTTGAAACCCTTAATATCCTCTCAACTCTTAAATGCCTTTCAGTCCCTTTTGAAATCCACTTTTAGGGTTTTAATAAAACTTTATAATAAATCTCCAAAGAGGGCGCCCAAACCAAAGTCATAGTAAATGCTCATTAATATCATTATTGACATTTGCTTGGTCACTTAATAATATATCTCATAAAGTGGGCGCTCATTCCAACTTAAATGCACCTTTTAATAACTTGACTTTATAATCAATAAATGTCCTTTTATAATAAAGTCAAAATAAAGTCATTAAATGCTCTCACTTTATAATTTGACTTTATGATATTAAATCCCCTTTAATTATAAAGTCACATGAAGTCAATATAATATTCGCTTTAAATAATTAATTATTATTAAAGTAACACTTTAATAATAATTAAATGCCATAACTCCATTAGTAACCATTATTTAATGATTCTAACTTCATTATTGGCTAGCCCACTGCTCCCACTGTCAGTCTGGATGCCTTACTAAAAACAGTAAGGGTCCCTCTCTAACATCCACTGACTTACTATAAATAGTAAGTCCCTCAAAACGAAACCTCAAAGCCTTAGAACAAATGAAAGATTTGGTGAGATAAACACTTACAACGACCCCTTGAATAGCTCCAAAACTCCCAAATTGGACCCCCTAATCCACCATACTAGCCTACGAGGGTCAAATTAATAGGCTAATCCCTCGAACTTCGATGCTCATGAAAATGGGGACATTACAGTCCGCCCTCCCTGAAATTGCTTGTCCTCAAGCAATCTCTACTGCGAAGTAACTCCACTCCACCAAAGGTCCAAAAGATGAATTGTGTAATGTCCCACACATCTCCAACCAACTCCTGTTGCGACATCATCAATGCAACAATCATCTCAACAACTAGTGTTGTAGGACCAAAATTATCATGTAAGAGCAACTTTGTAGACTGGCAAGACTTGCCCCCAAACATTGCGTAGGATAACTGTCATACATATCATCTAGCTCATGCGCCACTGAATTGTGCATCCGGTAAATATCATGTACATGAGGATCGAAAGTGAAACCGCAAGTAATCCACACCATGTACACACTGCAATACTCCCCAATGAACCCAGACTGGAACCCCGATGCACGCAAAGGATCCCACAACACACCGAATAGTGTCCAACAAAATATACCTGGATACCAATCTTGAATAGAAACCTGCCAAGAAGAACAAACTCAGACTTCTGTTGTGCTAATATGATCACAATGTCACCATGCTGCAAATGGTGAAGCAATCCAATGGGACCCATCCAAACTGCAGTGCTAACCCTGTCACCACCTGGATCCCAGAATAAACGAAACTCACATCCATCCATCATAAGGAGGTAAGAATATTCGGAAGCATCTACTACCTAAATCTCACACTACACTTTGTCAGTCCCCCATGAATGCGAAATCCAATTGTACTGTGGAGATAAGAACTCCTGAATGTGTCTGTATCACAACCACTATCTCCATCCTCTGCTAAACTGCCATGGATGTGCTGACTTTGCAAGTAGTCTCCCACCAACTTGCAGCTACTGATTCCATCTACTAAGGATGGTGAATATCTATCCCACCAAGGATGGTATAATCCCTAAGCCAATCCACACAGATGCATCATCAAGTCCTCCACACGTGGATCAAAAGAAAAATTATGAGCACTCCTCACTGTGTAGTTACGGTAGAAATCTCCAACCTTTGTCAATGACTCATCACTGACAACTCTGGAATCAAGAGATGGCTCCAATCTCTGACCTCGAACAACTGATTGGGTAGGGCCTCTGCTAACCCTTTCTGCAAACCCAACCACAAAATCTCTATGAGGAAAGCATTGTAGTCAGAGTATCTACAATTGCTCCCACCAAACGCTGAATACCGTATGAACCTCGGACGAGAGTATCCTTAGTGACTCCAAATGGTCCCTCCTGAAACTCCACCCTCAATTAGGTACACAATAAACAAATCCGTGCAGTAATAACAATATGAGGCAAAATCAACATGTTCTTCTGCAACCCTCAGCTGATCACTCTGACTTTGACACAACAAGCCGACGTCCAAAATCAGTTGCATGGGATTAAGTAACAGATTTGCTTCCAGGACAGGGAAACAAATCAACATTAGAGCCATACTCCCAACCAGATGACACTCTGTGAATCTCCTGTGAAGATGATGGAGTAGCTTCGTGCACCAACACACAACTATCGAGAGAATCCACCATTGCCACACAAGAGCTATCAGTAATTTGACCCGCATCATCTGACATAGTACTGACCTCAGGAGAACCTAACACAACCTGTGGTTCTCTGTTGCTCCCAATCCAAGTACTCATCCCATTTGAGACTACTGCGCCAGATTCTGTGATGGATGTAGCCACATCCCCACTACAACCCGTGGATATCAAATCATCACCAACTACCACTGTAGGAAGCTGCATTTTAACTACAGATGGTGGAGCCTGTGCTCGGCTCAACTCCACAATAAACTCCTCTAATCGTGACTATGACTCCTGAAGGGCCAACTGGGTGCTCTCCAATGAGTCTGTAGTCACCTCAAGCTCATGAGTGAGCTCGTCAACCTCCTCTTCCTTCCCATTCCTCTTCCTTCCCATTCAGTGCATCGTAGCAAATACAATCCCACTCGAGAAGACAGTCCCTACTAGCAAGTAGCTTTAAGTAATTTTGTTTCATCATCCAATGGCTTCTCGTAGTGAATGGAACTCTGCAAGGGAAAGGCCACTATCACCGTGCTCATTTGACATAGGAGTACCCCAACCAAACGTAGCCAACATTTGACGAGCAACATCAAAGTGCTCTATGGTTGTGGCAATCATGCCATCATTAACCTTAAGTTGCCCAACTAAATGACGAGGACTCTGAAACCAATGTCTCCCATGCAAATGTTCTGACCCAAAATCTGCACTGTGATATGAGGCTGTATCCACATCACTCACTTCATGATTGGCAGCAACTTGTGTGCTATCATCAATGCACACATCAACATCCAAGGTACTGCTGCTAAGCACCTCATCGGATGGCTCAATTGGCAAGGTAGAAGTTGCTGATATTGCAGTATCTTCACACACTTCCATTTCTAAGGTAAATGCATGTCCATCCAACTCACGATCCTGGGATTCCATGTCAACATATGAACCTTCTAACTTATTTTCTAAGGTCTGATCTGAAAAATCAGACTCACCATGAAATGAATCCACATCACACATTGCACCATTAGCACCCGAATCTCGAGTACCTTCATGTGACAACTTAATAGAAGCATCTTGCACATGTGTAGTCACTGTTGTCTCATGCTGATGCAAATTTCATCGCTACTGTCATGTAGATCAAAACTGTTATGGGTCAATATTTCCATGCAATCTTCATTCTTGACACTGGTATCATGAGTGCTAAAACTCAAGGTCACTCCCACAACGCTTTCTGAACTTGACATGACTTTCAAATCATCATTACGCTCAAGTGGAAAACTGCTGTCATAAAGATCAGACTTGTTATCATAACTGATAACAACTTGTTGAGTGTTGAAAGTACCAACATTCTCTTCGAATATCACTGTAATGTCCCCTTACCCTCCCTAGCCTCTCCTGGGACTTGGTTAGCCTATTTTCCATCTCGATAGGCTAATTGTCAACATTGAAGGGATGTTGGGTAGTCACAAATTGTGTTGCGAACCTTGGTGTAAAGATTATTTAATTTTGGCGCTCCTTGAAATATTGCCAACATTATAGAATTTAATTAATGACTTGGGCACTTTATTTTTATGTTAAATGTTGGTTTGAAAACTTTATAATATGCGCCTCTAACAAAGAAATATTTTGAGCGCACATACTCTTATGTCTATGGAGCGCACATTTGACAAATGTTATGAGTGCCAGTTTGTAACGACAACCCCTTTGTAACGCACATCTGGGTATACTAGGCAGAATGATGCATGCTGGAGGCATTCAACGTGTAAACTTCTCAGAAAAAATGTTTTTTTTCTTTTCTGGTCATTGTGACTACCAAGTCTGAGACGAAAACCTTGGACTTTTCCGATTTGGACACAAACCCAAACCGGTGTGTTTGGTGTAAGTTCATCACAAAATTTACCAGTGAGCAGAACCGAATGGGTATGGTGAAAGAGATTAGGATGTGCTTTCAGATATTTTGAAGAGAGCAGAAGGAGTATCGCGGGTCTAAGAAGGCCTCACAGTTTCCTTCAAACGGTGTTTTGTTTGGATGAATCGTGGCTATTAAGTGTGGCTTCCGTGGCATTATTGGTGGCGATAGTTTGTGTTGGGTGAAGATAGAACTTGGTTACCTCTACACTGTATCGATGTTGAAAAATAAATCCAAGTTGGGCTCGATATATGTAGTCGGGTGACATTTTAGCATATCATGGGTGTTATATGCTGGTCCGATAGAATTTGGCTACGTTTTGGGAGTCTCGGTGTGGATGCGTTGCAGTGTTTTCAAACTCAAGGTATTTGGAAGGAACAAGAATCATCCTTTGTGCAATCTTGCAACGGTTGGGGCCCAAATTTTCTTTCTGTAAGGGTGTGAGCAGCTACAGGTGCCGCCACTCTTGCACTTATTTTTAATATCTGCTAGCATTAATGTTTGTTATTATTATACGATTGTTGGGACAATGCAAAGTTCTTCTGGTCCATATGTGGTAGAATATTCAAATTGCTCATAACTGTATGAACCGATTTCTGCTATTTGTTAAGTTTTGGGAATGTGGAGACATTGTCACTGAGTCCACTTTGATTTGTTTATCACTTAAACTTGGAGAACTGCTTTCTCAGTTTCAAATAAACACATTCTTTACATGTTTATGTTTCAAAACTATCTTTGCAAGCTTAAACTTTCATTTGCAATGAACTGTTAATCTGTACTACAACATTCTAGACATTCTGAACCCTTCAAGGACTCATATTTCCATTATATCAGAACATGTCACTTAAGCAATTTAGTTAGTTGTTGAGAAGTTTTTTGGCATTATAACCATCAGGGATATTACAGTGGTATCAAAGCATCGAGCCTGCCAGCTTGTGAGTAATTTCCGAATTGAATGCAACAGTACAATAGAGAACCTCATAGAGTTTGGAGACCACCCCTAGTGCCGGAAGGAAGGACAGTTTCAGAGATTATTGGGGCTTCTAGTATAGAACAAGTTGCAAGAATGGCAGATGATGAAGCCATAGAAGTGAGGGAAACTTTAAGAGGGATTTGAACAGGGCAACAACAGGTATCTGATGTATTGCAACAACTTACATCAGCCATTCAGCAGTTGAACGTGGGCCTAAGAAGGCCTCAAAGCCATTATAGTGAAGGTGGAAGTATAGCTGGGCCCCCTCGGGGTGTGAGAGTACCAATACACACATCTGATAGACCGTTAATGCCAATTTTTGCTGAGAATAATGGTGAAGAAGTGGGAAATGCTGAGGCAGCGGTAGCTATTCCGGAAAATGTCATGGAAATGCATGCATAATTGGTTTTGTTTTTCCGGCTCATGTCAAGGCAGATTTGAGTTTTGTTCAATACATGGTGTAGCGAACAGAAATGACAAGAACAAGGAAAAAAAGAAGCCCCAAGACTCAAAATAAGGACTTGAAACATTCTATGAACAAATTGACTCTTCCAGCTTGCGCATGGATACACAAGTTGGATACATTCCTGACACTTAACCCATGTCGGAAACAAAAGCCATTAAATTTGCTACAATGCATTTAGATGGGGGCAGCGTATGACTGGTGGCATCATGGTCTTGTCACACAGGATCATGGAATGATTAACTCATATGAGGAATTTAGTAATAAATTGATCACACGGTTTGACAAAAAGGATATAAAAGTTTATTATAGAGAGCTGGCCCAACTGAAATAGAGTGGTGCATTAGATCCTTACATTGATGAATTTCAGAGGATCTCCATTATGGTTCTTGATTGACAAAAAAAAGAAAGGTGATGTTTGTTGAAGGGTTGAATGAAAAATCTAAGGGGATTATGAAAGTGCTGAAACCAAACACTCTACAGGATGCTATCAAGATGGCTCATGATTTGGATACTTCATCATCCATATTTCAGCCCCCTAAGAAACCTTTTAAGGGGTCAAAATCAAATCTGAAATCTGCAAATCAGAATAAAACCATTCCTCCTAGATTGGATTTAGAAACCAGAAATGAGTTAAGAAGGAAAAAATTATGTTTCACATGTAAGGAACCTTGGACCCCGGATCAGAGATGCCTTGGAAAAGGTAAGGTTCACTATATTGAGGTTGTTTTTGATGGGGAAGATGAGCAAAATGATGGTAGCAGATCTTAGGGCAGCGATGAAGAAAAAAATAATGAGCAGTATAAGGTAGAGAAAGATGAAACACATACTTCCAATCAGCCCCCTACTATTACCTCACTTTCAGGATTACCGATATGTCATCCTTTCCGGTTGAAAGGGATTGTTAGAGGGCAGCGAATTGTTTGTCTTTTGGATACAAGAGCCACACATAATTTCATCAGTGCACATATAGTAGCGAAGAGAAGGCTGCAAGTGGAGGACATACTAGGATTTGATGTTAAGGTTGCAGGGGGTGACCTTTTGAATTGTTCAGGGAAGATTCGACAACTTAGGATTCAGTTGGGGAATTACACATTGGTGGCTGATTTGTATGTTATCAAGTTGAAGGGATTGGATGCTATCTTGGGTTTGCAGTGGCTTCAGACTATTGGCAGGTACATGATAGATCATGATCAGAAACAGTTGGTATTCATTAGAGATGATCAACAGACGATTCTCAAGGCTATGTCAAAGAGTGGTCCTAGAATCGTTTCAGCTCACAGGATGGAGGCCATTATGAGACATGACGATATTGAGTGGGCAGGCCAGCGTTTCATATCTACCAAATCCACTTTAGATTTGGGGCAGCAACATCATATAAACATACAATCTATGCTTGATAAGCACAAAGGGGCTTTTGGTGATATTCCTCCAGGTAGACCACCAGATTGTGGCTTTTAGTACGTGATAGAGTTAGAGGAGGGCGCGAAACCCGTTATCACTACTTATCACCATCCTAGACACTACAAAGAGGAGATTGAGAAAACCATTAAGGAGTTACTAGCCATGGGCCACATTAGACCTAGTTCTAGTCTGTTTGCTTCTTTAGTGGTCTTGGTTAAGAAGAAAGCTGGGACTCTTCAAATGTGTATTGATTATCGTGCCTTGAATAAGAGAACCATAAAAAACAAGTATCCCATTCCACAAATTGATGAGTTGTTAGATGAGTTGTATGGGCGGTGTATTTCTCAAAGATAGATTTGCATTCAGGATATTATCTGATGTGTCTGAGAGGAGGATGTTCACAAAACTACATTTAGATGCCACTATAGACATTTCAAGTTCTTAGTGATGCCTTTCGGCCTCACTAACGCACCTGCTACATTTCAGTCATGTATGAACCATATTTTCCGTAAGCAATTGCGCAAGTTTGTTTTGGTGTTCTTTGATGATATATTGATATACAGTAAAACACGGGAGGAGCACCTACAACATTTGGATGAGGTACTGAGTATTATGGGGGAGCAGTCTTTATTTGCTAAGGAATCCAAATGTGAGTTTGGTTTGACAGAGATCCTGTATCTTGCGCATGTGATAGGGGCTGATAGGGTTGAGGTCCATCAGGAGAAAATACAAGCAATTTTGGATTGGCCACCACCTAGGAACGTTTCAGATTTAAGAGGATTTCTTGGACTTTGTTCTTACTACAGGAGGTTTGTTAAAGGGTTCTCTCAGCTTGCAGCTCCACTCACAGACCTTACTCGGAAGGGTGCTTTCAGGTGGTCAGATGAGGCAAAGGTGATTTTTGACAGGTTTAAGGTGGTTATGAGTACCTGCCCAGTGTTAGCACTTCCAAATTTCTCTAGGCCATTTGTGTTGGAGTGTGATGCTCCAGGTGAGGGTATAGGTGCAGTGCTCATGCAGGATAGGCACCCTATTGCGTATGAGAGCAGGAAGCTGAGGGAGAATGAGAGATTGTACTCCACCTACGACAAAGAGATGTTGGCTATTATGCACCCTTTGGCGAAATTCAAACAATACCTAGTAGGTGGGAGGTTTGTGGTGAGGACAAATCACGACTTACGCTACTTTTTGGAGCAAAATGAACTGTATGAGAGGCAGTAGAAGTGGGTCAGCAAGGTTCAGGCTTATGATTTTGACATCGAGTATGTCAAAGACAAGAATTAAGTTGTAGTTGATGCACTTTCCAGGAGGCCACCTATTGCTACATGTTGTGCTATATCCGAGATTGCAGCTGATTGGAAATCTCAGCTTTTAGTTGAGTATTCCAAAAATACTTTTGCGTGTTAGCTTATGGATGGGCAGATTCAGGATGATAGGTATAGAGTTAATGATGATGTAATCTATTATAAGAACAAGATTTATTTAGTACCTGAATACAAACTTCAGGACAAGATTATGCAGATGGTTCATGATACACCTTTAGCAGGTCATCTAGGTAATTTTAAGACTTACAGGCAGATTAGAGAGAGGTTCTCTTGGAAGAGCCTCAAGGATGACGTCCTTAAGTATATCAGGGAGTGTTTGCCTTGTCAGCAGAACAAGTCTGAACACATGTTTCCAGCTGGTTTGTTACAACCATTACCTATTCCTGAGCAGAAGTGGGAAAGTGTGTCCATGGATTTCATCACCGGTATATTGAGAGTGCAGGGTAATGATAGCATCTTTGTTGTGGTTGGCAGGTTGACTAAATATGCACATTTTTATGCTATTTCAGTTGATTGGACAACTTCATAGGTAGCGGAATTATTTTTCAGAGAGGTTTTTAGATTGCATGGTCTACCAAAGACCATGGTTAGTGACAGGGACATCAAGTTTCTCAGTGTGTTCTGGTAGGAACTATTCAGATTGGCAGAGACAGAGTTGACTCCCAGTACCAGCTACCATCCCCAGACAAATGGACAGACGAAGGTGGTGAACAAATGGCTTGAAGGATATCTCCATAATTATGTGGCAAGGCAGCAAAAAGCATGGGTCAAATGGTTCTATTTCGGTGAGTATTGTTATAATTCAACATACCATATGACCATTGACATGTCACCTTTCAGTGCTCTTTACGGTTATGAGCCATTATCTTTCTTGGAGTTATCTTTAGAGGATAGTTGGGCTCCTAGGGAAAAAGATTGGTTACAGGATCATCAAGATATCCTCAGGGCTCTTAGAAATAACATTCAACACACACAAAATCAGCAAAAGATATATGCTGATCGCCATATGACTGAGAGATCATTTGAGGTTGGGGACATGGTGTTTCTACGCCTCCAACCATACAGGCAAAGTTCATTGAAGAAGAGTGGCTCAGGTAAGCTTAGACCCAGGTTTTATGGTCCCTATAGGATTGTGAGGAGAGTTGGAGAAGTGGCCTATGAAATGGAGCTGCCAGCTGATAGCCGGATACACAATGTTTTCCACGTCTCTTGTCTCAAAAAGCCTATTGGACAACATGTCGTGCCTACTCCTGGATTGCCCCCGTTGGATGAGGAAGGGAAACTGAATTTAGTTCTAGCAGAGGTGCTAGAGATCAGAGAGAAACATTTGAGGAACATAACAATCAGAGAGTACTTGGTGCGATGGAAAGATTTGCCACTTGAGGACGCAACATGGGAAGGAGAAGATATCATGCAGCATCCTGCTCTACGATTGCTTGAGGGCAAGCAATCACGGGGATGACTGTAATGTCCCCTAACCCTCCGTAGCCTCTCCGGGGGATTGGCTAGCCTATTTTCCACCCCGATAGGCTAATTGTCAACATTAAAGGGATGGTGGGTAGTCACAAATTGTGTTACGAACCTTGGTGTAACGATTATTTAATTTTGGTGCTTCTTGAAATATTGTCAACATTATAGAGTTTAATTAATGACTTGGGCACTTTATTATTATGTTAAATGTTTGTTTGAAAACTTTATAATATGCGCCTCTAACAAAGAAATATTGAGCGCACATACTCTTATGTCTATGGACCGCACTTTTGACAAATGTTATGAGCGCCAGTTTGTAACGACAACCCCTTTGTAACGCACATCTGGGTATACCAGGCAGAACAATGCATGCTAGAGGCATTCGAAGGTGTAAACTTCTGAGAAAAAAACGGTTTTTTTTTTTCTGGTCATTGTGATTACCAAGTCTGTGACCCAAACCTTGGAATTTTCCAATTTGGACGCAAATGCAAACCGGTGTATTTGGTGTAAGTTCATCACTAAATTAACTAGTGAGTAGAACCAAATGGGTATGGTGAAAGAGATTAGGATGTGCTTTCAGATATTTTGAAGACAACAGAAGGAGTATCATGGGTCTAAGGCCATACAGTTTCCTGTGAACGATGTTTTGTTTGGATGAATCGTGGCTATGGAGTGTGGCTTCCGCAACATTATTGGTGGCAATAGTCTGTGTTGGGTGAAAATAGAACCTGGTTACCAGTGCATTGTATCGGTGTTGAAAAATAAATCCAAGCTGGGCGCGATATATGTAGTCAGGTGACATTTTAGCATACTGTGGGTGTTCTATGCTGGTTCGATAGAATTTGGCTACGTTTTGGGAGTCTCTGTGTGGATGTGTTGCAGTGTTTTCAAACTCAAGATATTTGGAAGGAACAGGGATCATCCTCTGCGTAATCTTGCAACGGTTGGGGCCCAAATTTCCTTTCTCTAAGGGTGTCGAGCAGCTACAGGTGCCGCCACTCTTGCACTTGTTTTTAATAACTGCTAGCATTAATGTTTGTTATTATTAAATGAATGTTGGGACAATGCAAAGTTCTTCTAATCCATATGTGGTAGAATATTCAAATTGCTCATAACTGTATGAACCGATTTCTGCTATCTGTTAAGTTTTGGGAATGTGGAGACATTGTCACTGAGTCCCCTTTGATTTGTTTATCACTTAAACTTGGAGAACTGCTTTTTAGTTTCAAATAAACACATTGTTTACATGTTTATGTTTCAAAACTATCTCTGCAAGCTTAAACTGTCATCTGCAAATGAACTGTTAATCAGTACTACAACATTCTAGACATTCTGAACCCTTCAAGGACTCATAATTCCATTATATCAGAACATGTCACTCAAGCAATTTAGTTAGCTGTTGAGAATTTTTTTGGCATTATAACCATTAGGGATATTACAATCACCCTTTCTTCCTTTTCCTCTGTACTGATAAGGTTATTTGCATTATTGTTTGCTTTCATTTTCTTTGCAAACAAAGGATCCAAACTTCCTGATGTTGTAGAGGCCTTGGTAAATTCTTATCATAGTTTTGAAAGGCCTGCATGAGCTTTGACATGAGTTCCTGTAGAGACTTCATTTTACCCATACTGAAACAAAAACAAGAGTCTAATATCAACTGTGGGAGCTCAATGATTTCCAACTGCAGCAGGATGGAAGGAAACCGCTTTGATACTAATGTAATATCCCTTGCCAATTCTGACCTCAAAATGCTGATTAGAGGCTCAATGAATATCATCAAACACTTTGCATACAACCTCTTTACTTGTTGTTTCTGAGTTACAGTCTGATAATGATTGTTTGAAATGATGTCAAATGTGATTTAACTGCTTTCAAATCGTTATTAGGATGTCTCGGCAAAGAACCATAATGCAAATGCAATTCTTTTTGTCTTTTTGAATGCATATAGATGTCCCCCACAATGTAAATATGCACCTACAACAGCTAGACATTAATACAAACAGTTGGCATGCAAACTAAATATGAGAGAGACAACTCTTGACATTCAACTCCTTGTGACTCAAATGATATTAGTATGTAATGAGATTGATTACAAACTGAAATGCAAGCAAAAGGCCAAGATTCTTGGCTTACAATGGTGCATCTAATGCAAGTACCAAACTGATATAAATGTACATCTATAACTGCTTAAGAACAACGGCTAATATAACTGAAGATGATGCCAACTACACTAGAAATAATCATGAAAGAAACTGCTGCAAACAAATGCCTGATGCCCTTGACGATTTCCTTCAATCCAGTCAAACTTTAACAATAGATGATGAATTTAATAAATTTCAATGGAACCCTTCAGCTGATGTGCTGTATTGTTTCACTGTTCATGCGTTACTGTAGCAGCAAGATTAAAGCTTGAAATCTGGTCGATAATGACTTCCAATGATAACCCACGGGTCTGCAACGAATAAGCATCAAATATATGCACAAACCCTTGATATTTCTTTTACAAATCTGCACAATGAAGAGCTCTAAATGAATCCTTTCCTTAAGGAATAATTCGGTTGATCTTTCATAACCTCAAAACTGCTAAACAATGAAGATTGGACAGTCTCCAATGCCTTGGTACAACTGAAACCCTTGTTTCAATTGCACAAACTCCAAGACTCCAATTTGCAAAGACAAATGATCATCAATAATGAGTTTGATTTGCTTTTTTGAAACCCTTTATATCCTCTCAACTCTTAAATGCCTTTCATTCCCTTTTGAAATCCAATTTTAGGGTTTTAATAAAAATTTATAATAAATCTCCAAAGAGGCGCCTAAACCAAAGTCATAGTAAATGCTCATTAATATCATTAATGACATCTGCTTGGTCACTTAATAATATATTTCATAAAGTGGATGCTCATTCCAACTTAAATGCACCTTTTAATAATTTGACTTTATAATTAATAAATACCTTTTATAATAAAGTCATTAAATGCTCTCACTTTATAATTTGGCTTTATGATATTAAATCCCCTTTATTTATAAAGTCACATGAAGTCAAAATAATATTCCCTTAAAATAATTAATTATTATTAAAGTAACACTTCAATAATAATTAAATTAGCCCGTTCAGGGGCTTTGTAGGGCTAAACCTACTGCAGGGCATGATACCAAAATTCAGTGGCTTCCACCACTACCGAGTTGGAATTAAAATCAATTTTGACAGCGCTTCAAAAGGGAATGCAAGCCCTTCAGGCGCAGGCTATGTGGCAAGATCAGAGAATGGAGATATTGTGGCTTTGGGTGCTTCGCGCTTGATGGATGAAACCAACAACGCTGCGGAATGCCAAGCGGCACTTGGAGCAGCCCGCATGGCAAACACCTTAGGGGTGCATAAATTGATTTTGGAGGGGGATTCTTTGTTAGTCATCAATGGGATAAAAAAAGGTGAAATGGAGGCATGGTATCTAAACCAATACATTCGAAGTATACGAGTTATACTCAGTCGGATTCCGGAGGTCCAAATTAGGCACGTACGACGGGAAGCCAATGACCTAGCAGATTTACTCTCAAACATAGGAGTAAGGAGGCCATGTAATGAGAATAAAGAATTCATGGAAGGCTTTAGTAAACTCGAAACAGGATGGGACTAGATGACGCAATTGGATTTGTGCCTCGGGACTTTAAAACATCAGCTTTTATGACAATGGGGGCGCGAGTAATAATCACAAGGCGATCTTGTGTACTTCAAGCTTTTGGCGTGTGAATGAGCACATTTGAATCAATCAACTTGCTTGGAAATTCGGCACCATGGGAAGACAAGTGGCAGTGTTCGGTTTTGCATGAAGCTGAATTGATGAGTGACAGTTTTGGCATCATTCTATAGTGAATACTCAGTACTCCCTCCCTCTCTCGCACAAGGTCGAGGGTATTTGAAAGATGTCTTCATGATAGCTCGTACAAAGATCACTTATTGTGACAACCTTCTTGGGGGATGAAGCTAAGGAACGCCTCTCTTTAAAGCGAGAAGCTTTGGGAGCATTCTGCACCACAACAAGCGAAAGCCAAGAGCCGAGAGAAATTTGGATTGATAAAGGAAGGCCGTGTTCCACATTCAAATTAGGGAGGAAGGTACTGGTTGTCATGGAGGCGAACTTCTCGCTTCATTCTCCAAATCAACTCCCTGCTTTTCGGGATGAGATCATGACACACAGGCTGCGCAACGTCTTTCATTTCGACGACCCAGAGTTCTTGGAGGCGCTGACAACAGTATTTGGGGAAGAGTTCTTCAACTTTGAATGGAGGCCGCAGACCAATTTGGACATCTCCTCCCTGTTCCTGGCTCTTGGCCTCATGGTTGGGAACACGAAGACAGAGACTCTCTCCGTGGCAAAGCAATGCCTGGAGGCCAAGTGGTCGGTTGGCATGGAAGCTATTGTTGACCGTGCTGTGTTGGGTGTGGTGCTCAGAATGTCGCATGGCCCATGGCGTTCGATTGGAGGCGGCCAAGGAGCGGTCCAGCCTTTGGTTGTATTGAGTTCCTCGCAGCCCATGGAGGTGCTTCTCCTGGAGGTGAGGAGAGGCTGGGTTATGATCCAGGATTTTCTGGAGAAGGTGGAGGAACGCTGAGCACAGGGTAAACCGGCCAAGGTTAAGCGGCAAAAGATCACACCGGTGAAATCAACAGCGCCGGTCGACAGCACTGGAAGGCCTCAACCTTGCCGCCAACTTCAGAAGAAAGACTCGACTGGAGGAGCTACAGCGTCAGGGTCTAGGGCCATTCCGAACTTTTCTTGGGAGGAGGCGCATGGTTGGTTCCGGTAGGAAAGTGGGGATGTGGGGAGGTTGTTTTTTTGTTTTTTGATGTTGTGTCAAACAAGAAGCTGAACTGGTGATCATTGTAAGCACTTGATGCATTTTAGGACTGGGTAATAGCCTGTTGTGGGTAGTAGTGTTTAGACTGTTTATGGCGTTGTGGTTTGTTTGGTGTTTTTTTGCAGTATGGGCAAAAATATAGCATTTGCTAAAATCCTTTTGTAACCTCGATTATTATCAATACAAATTCGAAATTTACCGATCAAAAAAAAAAATTAAATGTCATAATTCCATTAATATCCATTATTTAATGATTCTGGCTTCATTACAGGCTAGCCCACTGCTCCCACTCTCAATCTGGATGCCTTATTAAAAATAGTAAGGGTCCCTCTCTAACATCCACTGACTTACTATAAATAGTAAGTCTTTCAAAACGGAACCAGAAACCTCTGAATATGAAAGCCTTAGAACAAATGAAGGACTTGGTGAGATAAACATTTACAACCCCCTGAATAGCTCCAAAACTCCCAAACTGGACCCTCTAATCTACCATAATAGCCTACGAGGGTCAAAATTATAGGCTAATCCCTCGAACTCCAATGCTCACGAAAATGGGGACATTACAGAATAGAAATACAACTTCAATTTGTAAAATAGCCTATATAAGACAAGAACATACTTAAAGCTAAAATATTATTTCTCATGTTTCTGGAAGACACCAATATTTATGTGGTTTAAAATTATGTGCAAAAGGTGAGAAATTAAAAGCTCATAAAACCACAGTTTACGAATGGAGGACATTAGAGTGGGGATATTTTTTGCTTTTGGAGTACGATGAAGAAAGAACATCCATTTATATATTAAAAGCACTCAATCAGTTGATGTATAGAAGAATATAGAAAATTATAAATGGGCAAGAGTGCCAGTTTTTCTGAATTACTCGGAAACAAACGTTCAATGGATTACTACATATTGTTGACAGATGTAGAGAATGAGTGGGACATAGGACAAGGGAAAGATTATTTTTTTGAAGGGAAAGTTGTCAAGAAAATGGCAACTATGAAGACTTCAGACGTAGAAAAATGAAAGAAAAGTTAGAGGCGCATCATTCTAGCGAACTGTTTAACAAAAGGCAAGCCACACCCTAAGCTGAGAAGGAGCTGGTAATTGCAAAGGGCTGGTAGGTCAGTGGTAGAGCATCCCAACATGGACATGGGAAGTCCAAGGTTCAAGTCATAGCTGGATCATGCAAAATGACATGGTTTTGAGGTCCTTGCTAACTAGCTTTGGTGCCTTACCATTTTACACGAACCAGTTAGGACTCAAATTTAGGACATTTCATACTCATGATAGGTGCTCTTACCACTTGACCTACTCTCCCCCAATGTGGTTTGGAATGTGGATTGATCCAATCAAATTACCCCCATAGTTTTTGCAAAAAATGATATTGCCAAGTCTGAAGAGAAGCATTGATTGCTCCATCAACTTAAAAAGAAGGCTAAAATTATGAAATCTGCGATTACTTTTCAGACAAATATTTAGATTTGCAGGTTGTTTCTATCAGTGAGACCATCATAGACTATGGTAATTTCAGGAATGCTCAATAACTCTATTGTCGGGTTTCTAAGATATTGTGATTATTTAGTAAATATCTATTATTCTTCCTTTACTCCATTGCTTTCTCTTCCAGTAAGCATACTTCTTACTGCTGAGTGTCGTCTTGGTTGTGCTGGATATTGGGGATACCATCAACTTGTATTTCAATCAGGTTGCTTGTGTAGTAGATGCTATTAGGTGCTTATGCTGAATTGATTTGGCTATAGTACCATTCTTCTATATATTCTTATTAATATGTGCTGTGAAATTAGATAAAACTTAAAAGTGATACAAATGCACTAGTCCTCTGTGGAATTAAACTTGGATGAAAACCAACTAGGCTACTTTGAATCCCTGATTGTTGACTCTTTTATGTCAAACTTTCTTAATGTCTGAGAGGAGATTCTTGTTTAGCCTTTTGTCATTGGAAATATAGATTGTTTGTTTTGGGGATTAAAAAGCTTTCTTTCAATTTACTCTTGGACCAACTTCTTGCTTTTATCAGATTTCTCTACAGTTTCCTGCTTCACCTTGCACATGCAAGCATCCCTTTTCCTGCACTTTCTTTTTCACCTTTTCTTGTGCTCTTCTCTGTCCATCTTTTATCTTTCAGTTCATCTCATTTTTGTTAGCTCTGCTTTCTTTTGATGTTCAATATCATCTTCATTTCTCATTTTGCACAACACTTCCTGATATTGTTCAGCTGCAATAAGTTTTACAACCCATTTACCTCACAATTCTTGTTCCCTCTTCCTTACCATTTTTCTTTCTGCAACCCTAGCTTTGCTCCATACTTAAATTGAGTGTCATACCCCTTCTAACCTGAGCCGAATTCTCAATATTGGTCAGAGGGTACAATGATCAACATCTCAACTGACACCAATAGTATCGTAAAATTTCTACTCTAGCCCTAAAATAAGTACCTTTCTTGTAAATTACACTTTGGAGAAGATTCAAAGCAAATTTTATTGTCTATACATTTTTTTAGGTCCTATATTTTTTCTAAGGGGCATTAAAAATCTTCATTATCATCTTCATCATCAAATCAGATGTCTTTGAATAGCTATACACATCAAGTTTGTTTGAATCCAATAGCTATATGCATGATGATATTTCCAGCTTATTTAGACTACCAAAGTTCCTCACCCATATGATGGGCTCCTTGTGAATGTTATGGTAACAAAATTTTTCTAAGCGCCTAATAAACTTTCTGTGAGCTTCTCAGGTAATTCAAGAAGATTATTTGATAGATCTCGCTATTTTCTTTGTGATTTATGAATACTTGCATCCAAAATATCTTTGCAATCTGTTCTGTCTTCTTTTCAAGCCATGTTTCAACTTCTTGCTAGGAAGTTACCTATTTAAGATTAGACATGCACACTTGGAAATGATGTTATTCAGTAATGGCACCATTGATTGCGGTATTCTTAGAAATTATACCTTATGAGAAGAATAGCGAAAAAATAGTGTCTTTAGTGCATGTTATCAGAATACTAAGAAGTGGAGAGTTTCTAGCATCCACTAGCCATCCATCACAATGATCCATTCATCTGTAAACCACACTTGTTTTAATAGTGCAATGTATTGCTCTAGATGTGTCATCCAACTCCTGTGTGCACTGTTCAAGCTTGCCTCTTTCTTTGTTTCTTCACTTCATTCCTGTTGATTGCATTATCATTGTCACAGTCTTAGTGTTTTGTTTGGTAAAATGTTATAGATTTTAACTGAGAGATTTAGGGTTTGTTAAAATACAAAGAAATTTTTAAAAATAAAAATAAAAAGTACAAGTATAAATTAAATTAAAAAAAAACTGATCATTTTTTTATGGAATTTATAGTTTCGAATGGTAGAAATAATCAATATGTAATACAACATTTGAATTTTAACAGAAAACTTTAAATGCAACTAGAAATATTTTTCTTTCATTGTCACCATCTTAGTGTTTTGTTTGGTAAAATGTTAAATATGTAAAATGATGAAGTTTTAGGGTTTTGTTTGCATTTAAATATTTTATAGCTTCTCAAATTTTGATGACTTTTTGGGAGAAGCTTGTCCCAATAGAAGACTTTTAGAGACGGATAGGTGTCTCCAGTCATGGAGGTGTCTCCATTCATGGAGATGTCTCCACACGTCTCTCCTATAGTGGTGATGTGGTTCCCTGTTACACTGTAACACCTATAATGTCATATCCCCTTGACATATGCACGTTGCATTGATATGCCACAATTCATATTTGCACCATATAACAATATCCCATATTTCTTAACTGCATTATACAGCCATACCTCATTATTATACAGCGTCACCTCATGATTGCACTATACCATGTTTGCATTCACCGCTACCAGATACTTTTTTGCGCCATACATTTCATAATTACATTACCTGCTGGAATAATATGCATATATATTATCGACTAAGTCGATTAATATCAACTTAGTTGACTAATGATATTAGCTAAGGCCACAAACATTAATCACAATAATGACGGGCCGCATCTCTACCCCATGTCTTGTCATTTGACAAGCAATGCTATATGAAGGAATTCAAAGGCACTTCTGAAGGCATCAAATACATATCATCTTTCCTTATTATCCTGTCGGATATGCTCTGTTTAGAGCCAACAGCCTAATCGGCTTACTGGTGCAAGTACAAACAACAGACATCAGATACGGCATCTAAGGGACCACACAATTTAGATTGAATATCAGAGAAGGCATCCATTTACGTGCAAGCATTTATTGATAACCAGATACATCACTGATCACTTCTGAGCGATTACTCTTCACTGCATAATATTATCAGTATATCAGATATAGCAGCATTGCTAGAGATATCAGATATTTCCATTGTAAATCAGAGATAGCATAATTAATCTATTATTGCAAGTATCAGAATTCATCTTTCATTGTAAGGATCCACTGTATATCAGATATTACAAATTCCATATAAGACATATTGAATGCATTGTATATCATATCAGACACTAAGATTCTCAGATAATTGACATTTGTGCATATATTTTCCATCAAACATATATCAGAAATCACCTTGACATTCATTTATCTTCCATTACTTTCTTAATTCATACTCATTGGAAATAGTAAGAAATGGAGATTGGAGTAATAGTCCTAATATTTATTCATAGCCAAAAAAGGGGACATTGCAATTGGTATCAGAGCCAGATTCTGCCAGCTGCGGAAAAAATAGAATGGATCAATTTGGTGACAAATTCAATCAACTAATGAAAGAAAAGAAAATCACACAACAAATAGAGCTACTTGTGCACACATTGCATCATCCAAAGAGCAACAATACCAAGAAGTCAACAACATATAGACCTACAATGTCCACCTTTGCTCCAAAACTAGGATTACAAACAGAGAAGGAGGCCGCATTACCCAGCCTTCAAGAACAGTTCTGATCAGATTGGGTAAATGGAGGATTACAAGAAATACCACTGAAAGATTACATAGACTTGAGATTACAGTACCTACCAAACAAGAGCTATGACCCTAGAATGAAAAAAGAGTTGGGAAAATTGAAATTACCATACTTCGAAGGAGACGGCAAGATCACAGCTCGTGATTGGGTCTAGAAATTGAATACATATTTCCTTTTAAGCTCCATGACAGAAGATGAAGCTATCAAGTTTGCAACCCTACTCTTGGATGGAGTAGCATACAAATGGTGGTACCATGGCATGATCACCATGAACCATTCACAAATAACCTCATATGTGGAATTTACCAAAAGACATATAGAGCGGTTTGATCATAAAGATCCTGAACTCTACTTTAAAGAACTAGCCCTTTTAAAACAAATAGGGACATTGGGAAGTTATATTGTAGAATTTTAGAGAAATTCTGTGTTAGTAATGAAATCTCTTTAAAAAGGTTGGTAGCCCTATTCATAGATGGTTTAAAAGACCCCCTTAGAGGATGGTTCAAAGCTCTCCAACCAAAACTTTACAAGAAGCCATTAAGAAATCACGTGACATGTACATTAATATGCCCCAAATTCAGAATAAACCTAATGTCATCAAGAAAATCTGTAATATCAAGGAAACAAATTTATGTTTCACATGTAAAGCACCATAGAAACCCAAACACAATTCTAGGGGAAAGGGGAAAGTCCACTACATTGAAGTAAGACCTAACACCCAAGAAGAAGACAAAAAGGACACCGTCAAGGGAACCAAGGAGGAATTGCCACAAGATAAAGCAGATGAAGGGGTAATCGGCACTATGTCAACCTGAAGATATAATTCCTTCAAGGTTAAAGGACTTTTGCAAGGACAGAAAATCATGATACTCATTGACAACGGAGCAACACATAATTTCAAAGATGCAGCATTGGTAGCAAAGCAAGGCCTTCAAACAAAGGAACATGACAAGTTTAAAGTCACGATGGCAGATGGGTACCAATTATCCTGCACCACCAAGGTACCACAACTAAAGCTAATCGTTAACAACCATACCATCACATATGACTTTTATGTTATGGATTTGGGAGAAACGAATGTCATCCTTGGGGTACAATGGATGACATTTATATGAAAGTATTCCCAAAATTTTCAGACAATGGAATTTAAGTTTAAGGAAAATGGGAAGAAGATCACATTTCATGGAATCTCAAATGGAAGCCCTAAGATAGTAACATCTAAAAGATGGAGAGCATTTCCAAAAAAGGCGACATTACTTGGGCAGCTCAATGCTTGATGACACCTAAAGGGGAAATTAGGAAGCCACAATATTACCATGATGAAGAAATACAATCTATCTTAGACAAACTCAACCCAGTCTTTGGAGATATACCGCAATGGAAACCTCCACACATAGGATTCAAACACACTATTGAACTAGTGGAAGGGGCAAAGCCAGTCATCACTACGCCTTACAAACATCCGGAGAGGTTCAAAGATGAAATAAAAAAATCCATCAAAGAGTTGTTGGATATGGGGCATATATGGCCAAGTTCAAGTCGCTTCGCATCATCCATAGTGTTGGTTAAGAAAAAAGACGGGACTTTAAGAATGTGCATTGATTTTAGAGCCCTCAATAAGAAGACAATAAAACAAATTATTGGATGAATTACACGGGGCTGTCTACTTTTCAAAAAATGACTTAAGATCCGGTTATCACCAAATAAGGTAAGAGAACAAGACATCCATAAAACAACTTTCCGATGTCATTATGGTCACTATGAATTCCTTGTTTCACAAATGCACCTGCAACCTTCCAATTCTGCATAAATCACATATTCAACAAACAATTATGGAAATTTTTACTAATCTTCTTTGATGATATTCTCATTTACAGTAAAACATGGGAAGAACATTTGAGGCATTTGGACGAAGTCCTTGAGATAATGGAGGCGTAATATCTATTTGCAAAGAAGTCAAAATGTGAATTTGGATGACCGAAATGTTATATCTGGGACATGTTATAAATAGAGAAGGGGTAGAAGTTCATCAAGAAAAGATACAAGCCATTTTGGACTGGCCCCCACCAAAAACCCTATTCGATCTAAAGAGGTTTTCATGGATTGTGTAGTTATTATAGAAGATTTGTTAAAGAGTTCTCCCATATTGGATCCCCTTGACAAACTTGACCAAGAAAGGAGCTTTCAAATGGACAAAGGAGGCACAAAAATCATTCGACAGACTTAAAGAAACAATGAGTCAGTGTTTGGTCCTAGCCTTACCAGATTTCAATTAATCATTCATACTTGAATGCGATGCATCCAAAAATGGTATTGGGGCAGTCCTAAAGCAAAAAATTGAATGAGATTGAGAAATTATATTCAACATATGAAAAAGAAATGTTAGCTATAATGCATGCCCTAGCCAAGTTTAGGCAATGCCTCGTGGGAGGCAGATTTACAATAAGGACTGACCATCACAGTCATAAAATATTTCCTAAGCCAAAAAGATCTTAACAAAAAGCAGCAAAAATGGATCAGTAAAATTCTAGCCTACGACTTTGATATAGAATACATTAAAGGAAAAGGGAATATCGTAGCTGATGCATTATCAAGGAAACCAGCCATTTTCTCATCATCATCCATATCCAATGATTGGAAGGCACATCTACTAGAATACTCAAAGAGTCCTCACACCAGCACTTTGTTAGAAGGAGAAAAGCAAGACAGCCAGTATAAAGTTATAGATGAGATCATCTATTACATAGATAAAATTTACTTAGTGCCCGAGTCTAAACTCAAGGAGAAAATTCCGAAAACCTCACATGAGAGCCCCATGGCTGGACATCCGGGATACTTTAAAACATACAAGTAGATAACAAAAAGGTTTTCATGAAAAGGATTGAAGGATGGCGTTCTGCAATACATCTAAAGGTGTCCTACTTGTCAACAAAATAAGGATAAACACTCTTTCCCAACAAGACTATTACAACCTTTACCTATACCCGAACAAAAATGGGAAGGGATATCAATGGATTTTATCACCAAGCTTCCTAGGGTACAAGGAAAGGATTGCATTTTCATTGTAGTGGACCGTCTAACTATATATGGCCACTTCTTTGCTATCACCTCCGAATTTAATGCTTCCCAAGTGGTCGAGTTGTTCTTCAGAGAGGTGTTTATGCTACACGGCCCACCACAGACTGTAGGTAGCGACTGAGACAACCAGTTTATGAGCATCTTTTGGACAATTTTTTTTAAATTGGCAGGCATTGAATAAACTCCAAGCACTAGTTATCATCCACAGATGGATGGGCAAACCGAGATAGTAAATAAATAAATAGAAGGATACTTGCGTAATTATATCGCCAAACAACAAAAATCATGGGTCAAGTGGTTGCATTTAGGGGAATATTGTTATAACACAACACCCCACATGTCTATTTGCATGAAACCCTTCAAAGCACTATATGGGTATGACCTTTGACCCCTCATGGACTTAACATTAGAGGAAAGTAAAGTGCCAAGAGCCAAAGAATCGAGTCAAGAGTGCCAAGGCATACTAAGGACTCTCAAAGGTAACCTTCAAAATGCTTAGAACCAACATAAGGTTTATGCAGGTAAAAAGAGGACCAAGAGGAGCCTTGAAGAAGGCGATCTGGTATATCTCAGATTGCAACCATACAGGTAGTCAACATTAAAAAAGGGAGGTGCAGAAAAACTTCAACCAAGACTCGATGGGCCTTATAAAATAAAAAAAAGAATTGGGGAGGTTGCATATGCATTAAAACTGCTAGGATAGCAAAATACACAATGTATTCCTCGTCTCGTCTCAAGAAAGCACTAGGGCAACATGTCAAAACCTCGTCAATACTTCCACCACTCAATGATCATGGGAAGTTGGTCTTGACACCTAAAAGGATCCTCAACATTCGTGAAAGAAGCTAAGGAATAGAGACATCAAAGAATATCTCATAAAATGGCAAAATTTACCAGATGATGATGCAACGTGGGAAGATGAAAGTATTCTACAACATCCCGATCTCAAATTGCTTGTGGGCACGCAACTTTAAGGGGGGGTGATTGTCATATCCCCTTGACATACGCACGTTGCATTCATACACCACAATTCATATTCGCACCATATAACAATATCCCATCTTTTCTAACTGCATTATACAACCATACCTCATTATTATACAGCATCACCTCATGATTACACTATACCACGTTTGCATTCACCGCTACTAGATACATTTCCGTGTCATACATTTCATAATTGCATTACCTGCTGGAATAATATGCATACATATTGTCGACTAAGTCGATTAATATCAACTTAGTTGACTAATGATATTAGTTAAGGCCACAAACATTAATCACAATTATGACAGGTCACATCTCTACCCTGTGCCTTGTCATTTGACAAGCAATGCTATATGAAGGATTTCAAAGGAACTTCTGAAGCCATCAAATACATATCATCTTTTCCTTATTATCCTGTCGGATATGCTCTGTTTAGAGCCAACAGCCTAATTGGCTTATTGGTTCAAGTACGAACAATAGACATCAAAGACGACATCTAAGGGATCACACAGTTCAGATTGTAAATTAGAGAAGGCATCCATTTAAGTGCAAGCAAATAATGATAACTAGATACAACACTGATCGCTTCTGAGTGATTTCTCTTCACTGCATAATATTATTAGTATATCAGATATCGCAGCATTGCTATAGATATCGATTGCATATTTCCATTGTAAATCAGAGATAGCATAATTGATCTATTATTGTAAGTGTCAGAATTCATCTTTCATTGTAAGGATCCATTGTATATCAGATATTACAAATTCCATATAAGACATTTTGAATGCACTGTATTATCATAACAGACACTACGATTATCAGATAATTGACACTTGTGCATATATTTTCCATCAAATATATGTATATCAGAAATCACCTTGACATTCATTTATCTTCCATTACTTGCTGAATTAATACTCACTGGACATAGTAAGAAAGGGAGATTGGAGTAATAGTCCCAGTATTTATTCATAGCCAAAAGAGGGGACATTACATACAAAGCATTGTCAATTTCTTTGACTTTACCATTTAGCAATGTGATGGAAATGATAACTTCAGCAACAAAAGAATGCTTGGTTCCATTTCCAAATACCACATCTCTTTTCTAAGGAATGCTTAATATTGCACAAACCAAGACCTTTGGGGAGTTAGGTGTTGGGGTGTGCTTCAATCTAGATACTAGTACCTTGTGGTGGATTGTCTTGCCCAAAGTTAGAAAACTTGGACTTGGACTCAAACTCGGCAAAAAAAAGAAACCAATGCATTTAGAGAACATAAAAAGCTAATTTTACTATCAATATATCTTAATTCAAATATCACTCCTATTATATGACCCTCAAAACTCTCAAAATTTGAAATTTAAGTTGCCATGTCTGTTATATTCAGGTGCTAGAACAGTCCAGGCTCACGACTTGAGTCTTTGTAATGTCCCCGTCAAAATAAGATTTACAATAAATTAAAAAAAAATCATAAAATTAAAATATAAATTAGTAATTAATAACTAATAATAAACACGAGTAATATTATTACAATATAAATAATAATATAATTACAATATAAATAGTAATATAATTATAATATAATATTTTAATTACATTATAATACTATATAATATATTACAAGATAAAAAAATAATAATAATACATATAAAAATAAATAAATAATTATATTTTTAATGTATCAATATATATATATATATATATATATATATCACTTGATTTCGATTGAAATATAATCATCAGGGAATCGCTATACGTGACAACTATCTCGGGGATATAAGATGAAAGATATATTGGGCGCTACCGACTTTGGTTATAGGAAACAAAAGAAACGATATATTATACTATCTAATGGAGAATCACGGGAATGAGTTTTATAAGGCCTTTCTTAAAAATCACAGCAAAATACCATTCTTGATATTTGATGGTGGCTATGGACTTGAAGTCTAACCTTCAAAGTTTAAATTTATATTGTTTAATATGAATCTCTGGTGTAAGGAGCGCTGGGAAAGACAAACACGGAGATGATGGAGAATAGAGGTATGGGGGCCATCATTGAATATTATCTCAATACCGAACAAAATATATGAAAATGTCTCCAATGAGTATATGGAAGTCTTCAAATGATATTGACGTTTGAATGCGAACAATAGAAGACAATAGACCACTAGTATTCATACGCTCTGTTGGATCTGAAAAGCATACTGCAGTATAGTATAGAATAGTTTCTTGATGCAATTTCCGAGTTGTCTCTTATCACGCCCCCACATAAACAGTAATGCAATTTGTCTTTAAACAGCGAATATTTTAAGCCAGAGATTATGATAAGATATTTTTTGTGATGCGACTTAGAGATTAGTGAAGAAAGTTGTTTATTTGAAGTCGTGACTGCTTGAAGTGAGGCGTCTCTCTAGGATATTTGAAGATATAAATTAGATATGAAATATTGTGGAAAAGGCAATCATGGAACATTTTTTCTATTTCCCCCTCCTGCTCCATATTTAGATCAAAAGAACTCTCTCTTACACTTTCAGATCAGTACAGACGACAGATATACCGGAACAGATCAGATTAGAACTCATATTCAAATTGATACAATATATTGGGACTCTTTATAATTCCATATCAATACCTATAGTTATCTTGCATCCATTGTTTGAACTTGAAGTATTTTACAAGTGTCATATGGTCAATAATGGTTGGTCAAAAAGCCATCTCTCTTAAAGAGATTTATACTATCATCCGCCTGGTCCATCGAATTAAAATAAGAGATTCATATCAGAACTATTGTTGACAATAAAACCGCCGCAGATCTGTTTTCAGCAGTACCAAACATTTTTCTTAATGGTTTCCTCCATGGTCCAAATTGATTGAATTAAGGAATATTAATATCATATACTATTATCATATTCAATACAAACATTTGTAGCATAGGAAATATTTCCGTGCAAGCTATTAATAGAGACAAGTCTCTTACAATTTGGATCATAGAATTAAGAAATTAATCCACACTTTAATTGATCTCCTATGGGGGACATTACAGTCTTGGAGCAGGACTCAGTCGAGTACTTGCTAGACTTAGCTTGCGAGTCTTGGTCGATTCATCTCGGCCACCCTGAGGACTTGCAAGTTGGTAGAGTCCTATCGAGTACTCGTGAAGTCCTCAAAGTATGGTCCCGCCACGATTGAATCTGTAAAGAGAGTTATGAGAGATATAAGTGAGCTTTATGTTTTTATTTCTGCCAATTTGGGCAATTCTTTTTCTTATTCCTATCCTCATGATGATGGTAACCATAGTTGTAAAACTTGGGCTTGACAATTACTCGACAAGCCCAAAATTTTTAAAAACTCGGGAATTGGCAAAAACTTGACAATTTATTAAACATTGTGAGTTTTTAATGAGTTTTGCCAAGTTTTTATCAAACACCGCCGCAAGTTTGACAAAAACTCGCCAGTGAGTATTTAGGTGAGTAACTTGCCAGGGCTTTTGGCTTGTGAGTTTTGGGAGTACTTTGTGAGTTTTTCAACTATGAGGATTACATTCACCTTTTTTTAATATCTGAATTGACATTTGGGTAAAACTGCCATCATTGTTGAGAAAAATGAAAATCCTGTCTGTTTCTTTCTTAGTTGACCTGACCAGAAAACAACAAAGTTGATGTGGAGGATTTTTCTCATTTATTCCTGCAATATGGACTATCTTTATTCTATTTTCAGCAGGTGATTTTGTTGCCAACACAAGAATTATTCATTCATATGATTCTGGTAATCCTTCAAGAAGAGTCGTGATGGCATCTTATTATGCTATTGCAGATTTGCAAATTGCTAAATGGTCCATGAGGGATATAAAATCATAAATATAGGCATCATACTTTGTTCTTCTTGCACGTCTATCTAAGATGTATCCCTCAGATGGAATGTAGAAAGTTTGTAGGCTTGTCTCCGTTAATTTTTCTGAACCTTGTTTGTAGTCTGGCCAAATTTACCAAGAGGATAACATTGTTGCCAACATGATTAATAATAGAATCCTGTGCTATCCCATCTTGTTTATCTCATTTCTTGATTTCGTCAGTACTCTCTTTGGTTTTCCATCATCTCCACTCACAATCTACCATAAATATCTTTTGAACGATGTTATATTTGTATTTCGAGTCTCTATATTTTGAATACAGCACCATCAAATTGTTTAACTAGGGTCTGTTACTCATTGGTGGCCATAGCTTCAATTATTAGCTTACGACAAACAATTCCATATACTCCTGTCATGTGAAAGAATCTTCTGAAAAACATAATTCTCCATGCTTCTGGCAGTCTGATACCTTATATAACAATCTGCATAAAGTAGTTTCAATACACTTGAAAACAGGTCTTCGTTTTGGAGGCAATTCAACAATATATCAATAATCAGCTACGAGGAAAAATACAACAGAAAGAAATAAGTTGTCACACCCAAGATCTATGTTTTTATTTATTTTTCCCTTAATCATACATATATAAACAACTTTGCAAATATAAATTGGGTACCAAACTGCCCTCATCTAAATGTAGTGTAACACAATTGGCAGGTCTGTGATCTGAAACAGAAGTAGAAATGATCAGGCAGAAGAAAACAAAATATACTGTTAGGAAAGGTGTCTCTGATGAACTACAACTGATTGTATGTTTGAAGTCATTTTGTTGATAATCAACCGAGTTACAGATGTGAAGATAGACATTAATCAGTTAATGTATTGTCATTGATGTCAACTTATTTGCTTATCATTATGGTAACAAACATCTATTATGAGTTAAAGATTTCGAACAAACAAAGTTTATGTGGTCAGTAATTGAAGAGTTCTGTATACACCGAGTAACAATGAACACCGAGTAAATATAGTGTATACCGAGCACAGTGATAACCGAGCTAGGTATCGCTGACACATCACGGTATTGACCGAGCAATTTAATCAAACCGAGGTCGACTAAAATGATGAGCTGGCAAATTGATGATTCCGAGGTAATTGATAAGATTTGTTATGAAGATCAAACGACTATGAAAATTCAAGGAAGATCAGACGAAGAAGATTGAAACGTGTTTTTGACACAACTGCTGAGGAAGGTTTAAGCGACAAAACCAACGATGGAGATTAAGCGGCAAAATCTAAAGGATGGAAATTAAATGAGCTATGATGTCTATATAAGAGACAAGAGATTCATTATGAATCATACTGATGCGCATACATGCAAACTTCATGCATGACTGATCAAACTGGTTGAAGACAGAACCGAGCATTTCTGCAGACAACACCGAGTGACAGAGGAAAGAGCATTTACCGAGCAGAACAGAGTATGAAGAATCAGAGAAACTGAAGTGAACAAATTGATCAAAGGTATTATGTACTTAGCACAGATCTGAAAATCTGCAAACAGAGTTGTATTTGAATCAGATCATTATTGTATCAGTTTAACCATTGTTACAGATAAATCTCTTAACCGAGTAGGACGTGAAAGTCTTTATTATGACATTCTAATGAATGTTGAGTGTTTTCTTGTTGACCCCATAGTGAATGCATGGTCAAGAGAGAATTGTTAGTGATAAATCCTCTAACCAGGTCACATTTAACAGTGTGCATTGTAACCTTTAACAGGGTTGGCTCTTAACCAAGCTCACTTCAGAAGAGTGAAATATTTTGGGTTACCGGTCCTAGGTGGTTTTTCCCTTGGCAGGGTCTCCACGTTAAAAATCTGTGTTAATGTGTATGATTGTTATTTTTCTTTACACATTACTTTATCTGCATTGATCGGTAATCACAGTATTGATTTACTACTACTCGGTAAATGAAAAGATGAGTATATGACTAGACAACTTGGTAACTAAAGTTTGAGATCACAGTTTACATATTCACCGATTCACCCCCCCCCCCCTCAGTTATCTAACAGTCTCAACCTTGTATCTTAATTTTGATAACAGTAAAATCTTAAATGTAGTTTTTAGGCTACAATGGTTGGTTTTTTGCTCCAAAAATTATAGAAATGAGCTTTAACTAGTTAAAGCAAGTTATAGTAATATCGAGCTCTCCAAGATCTTAAATTTTTTAAAAAAAGAGTCCACTCAGCTTCCTAAATCAAGAGTTATGGTCTTTCGAAGTTAGGTTCTTACATGATAAATATAAGAGTATTTATGATGCATAAGAGAGATATAAAAGGGAGTTACACATGCTGACCAATAACATTCGCTAACCTATGACATCATTATGACTGTCGTAAATCATTTTAGAGGATTTGAATAAGACAAAGTAGAGCATTTAAGTTGGGGAAAAACTATGCCATTTTTGACAAATTCTTATGCCAAGTGTAAGGAATATGCTATATTTAGCATGGTCTCCTATTGGGATTTGGGTGCCTCTTTGGGTGGTACAAGCTGATGGTTTTGCAAATCCCCTTTATTGTTTTCATGTATTGTTTTCTCTATTTATTGGGTCCTTGGGATGGAGTTTTCATAGTGCATTTATAAGTTTTCTTATGTTGTTAGTATTACTCTAAATTTGAGTGTTTGGTGTCATTTTCTATGAAGACTCCTTTCTTGGATTGTATTGTAATCAATATTGTTGTTGATTAATTCATTGGATTGGGGTTTGGAGGTTGAGATTGTTTTGAAAGGGTTTGCTTAAGATACATCATTATGTTATGGTGAATGATTTTATTGTATTGTTTTTTTCCTACGTCCCCTTTAAGATTAGTGTAGGAAGTATTTCCATAACTTAGCTTCCTTTTAGTTGGTATTAGAGCTTGATCAACGTAGGTCCTAGGTAGTAGGAATAAGGTTTTTTGTACTAATCTTGGTTTGAGTGGGGGTGTGCATAGGGAAGATCTTTGTTTCAAGGAAGATGGCAAGCACATCTAGATTGGAGATGGAAAAATTTAGTGGCACTAACTTTTGAGTTATGGAAGCTGATAGGAAAATAACATGGAGAATTAGAAATAACTAATCACGGGCAATTGTTTGAAAGTAAATGTTACCATTTAGGAAGCCAATCGAAGAGTGTGCACACCAAGACCCAAGGAGACACAAGATTTGTGGGGGGTAAAACAAAGAAAACCCCCAATATTAAGTAGATGGCAAAAGCCTAGAAAAGCACAATGAGAGAAAGAGAGAGGAAGAGCAAGCAAAAGTGCTACATTTAGAGAAATGAGAGAGGCATCTCAAATATATAGAGGTGAGAGAGATGAGTTACAAAGTAACTCCCAATTTTAAGGATGCCATCTAACATCCTATGTGCATGCAATGTGTCACAATCCTCATAAGGAGGGAGTCTAATATTCCAAATTTTTTTTAATAAAGAAAATGAGTTTTGAGAACTCAAGTAGGACAAAGGACTTGTAGGGGTTCCTTAGGAATATTCCTACAAGAGACAAAAGGAGGAAACTTACTTTACCAAGTAAAGGTTAATTCCTAAAAGAAGCTCAAGATTGAGAATTTACTTATAGATCAAAATCTATGAGCTGCAATATCCAGATCCAAACCAGTGACAATGTCACTAGATAATTGGGTAGTGTTGAAGAGAAAGGCAAGAAGCCTTATTAGGCTTTTGCTTGGTAGTTTTTGTGTTATTGAATCTCTATGAAGAATGCATCACAAAACCCTCTAAGCTTAGTGTAGAAAGAATTTATGTATCATAGATTCC
Organism: Thuja plicata; assembly: GCA_018584345.1. Taxonomy (NCBI): domain Eukaryota; kingdom Viridiplantae; phylum Streptophyta; class Pinopsida; order Cupressales; family Cupressaceae; genus Thuja; species Thuja plicata. Next base: position 1,124,860 of record MU227701.1, read on the forward strand.
TTTTATATGGTATTAGAGTTTGATCAACTTGAGTTCTGGGTGGTAGGAATATGGTTTTGTGTACAGATCTTGGTTTGAGTGGGGGTGTGCATAAAGAATTTTTTTGTTTTAGGGAAGATGACAATCTTGTCAAAATAGGAGATCGATGGAGTCTACATCTTAGTCGTTGGAACTTGTAGCAAATAAATATGTTTTATCCAATTTTGATGCCTATACATTCTAGTTACCTAAGCATTTTCTTATCTAAGAAATCAAGTTACTACCTGAGAAGACAATGTTATGACAACAATGCATGGGCCATATGGTGAGAAAGGTCTACAAACCTCAAAATATAGATCTTTTGCAGAGGGGTTTGTTGATTGTTCTCTCTAGTTAAACTTTTTTTGAGCATTGTATTTATGAAAAGCAAAACTATAATTAAATTATCTCTAGTTCTCATAAATCTTTTGGGTTGTTGGATCTTATTATTTTGATGCATTTTGTCTTGTAGATGTTCATTGTCAAAATCTTTGCATTGTGTATTGTTAACAGATGGTTATTTTAGTACATGGGCATATTTTTGCAAAGTCCAAGGTCTTTAGTTGGTTTAGGGAGTTTAAGACTATCTTGGAAAGTTAGATTTGTGGAAAGAGTAAGGTTTTTAAGATTGATAATGGTGGGGAATGTTGCTTCACAAAGTTTGATAGATTCTATAAGGATAATGACATTGAAAGGTATAAAATAACCCCATATGTCCTTTAGTAGAATGGAGTTGCAAAATGCATGATTTGATAGGGAGGGCTAAGACTATGCTCAATGGGTTGGGCTTGAATATAAATTTTGGGTAGAAATAGTTGCTATTGCATTTTATCTAATCAATAGGTCTCCTACATAAGTGCTTGTTGAGAAAAACCCTCTTGAAGATTCGGATGGGGAAAAAGCCTCTCTTCAACATCTTTGTAGATTTGATTCCAAGGCATGTGTTTGCATACCTAGGGAGAAGTGGTCAAAGTTGGGTAATATGGCTCTAAAATGTATCTTTTACCTTTGGTGTTGATGTCAAAGGGTACAAGATTTTGGATTTTGTGGGAAGAAAAAGTCTCTATAGTTGAATTTTTTTTTAAAGAGCTCAAGACATTCACTTTAGTTGAGTAGCCAAAGGAGGATGGGAAGTCAATTGTGCAACCATAGCCAAAGATCAATAAGGCTGCACTAGATTTTGAACTAAATGTTAAGGGTTGATTGGACGAGGACAATATAGAGAGCTTAGAGAATTCAAAAGAAGTAGAACCCTCACCTCAACCTTTGAGGTTCAGTTGATAGAGGAGGTAACTAGAAGGGTGTACCCTAGTAATTTATCTATACATTTTCTTTGCTGATTAAAACCGATTAGCCTAGAATAGTTAAAGAGGTTGTGGAAATGGATGATTTTGAGTCCTAGAAAATTGAACTTAGATGAGGAGATATGGTACATGGGAGTCGGTTTAGTTGCTTGAAGGATGGAAAATTGTTGGCTACAAATGTATGTTTAAAAGTTGGGCTTGATGGTGGCATTGAGAAGTACACAGTGCAATTGGTTGCCAAAGGTTATTCATAAGTTGATATCTATTAGAATGCTATTAGCTTGTGTTGCTACTTTTGATTTTGAGTTTGAGTAGATGGATGTGAAGACAACTTTATGACATAGTGATTTAGAGGAAATCTGGGTGTCACAACTAGGGCATTATATTGAGAAGGTAAGTAAAACTTGGTTTGTCAGTTGAAGAATTCCATTTGTGGTTTAAAGTAGTTTCTTAGGATGTGGTATAAAAAAATAATTCATATGCTTTTATGTTGGAGTTTATCAGGTCTAAGTTAGATCATTTTGTTTGCTATAAACAAAATGACGATTGCTTGCTCATTATCACTTTTGTATGTTGATGTTATTCTATTATTTGGTAATGATAAAGAAATGATTAGGGACTTGAAAGCTCAACTTTCATTACAATTTGAAATGAAGGACTGAGGGACTGCTAAGAACATCCTTGAGATATAAATGAAATAAGATATAACTAATATAAAATTTGGATTAGTTAGGTGAAGAATGTTGAGTTTGTTTCATAGTGTTTTAGTATGTTGACAACAAATCAATGGATTTTTTTTTGTTTTTTGTGGGAACTAAGCTTTTGTCTTATGAGAGTTACATCAATGGAGGAGACAAATTTAGTGCCCTATGCTAGTGTAGTTGTGAGTCTTAGATATGAAATGGTTTGCACTAAAATAGACATTACTCAAGCAGTGGGAGTCGTGCCCTATTTCATGGCTAATCCTAGATAGAAACATAAATAGACATTGTTTAAGCAGTGGGTGTCTTGAGATGTTACATGGCTAATCCTAGATAGAAACATTCAATTGCAATGAAGAGGGTCTTTAGGTACTTGCAGGGTCTTTTGGAGTATTCTATTTGTTATCATGGTGATGTTTCGTAGGACTAACAATCAATGAATATGCATGGCTATGTGGATATAGATTGAATAAGGGACGCCAACAATATTTGGTGTTGTAGTGAGTTAGATGAGTAAGCAATAGGTTGCGGTCACTTTATTCATAATAGTCTATAGAGATAGAGAACATGTCAGCTACTCATTCCTATAAGGAGCTCATTTGGCTTTTGAGATTGTGTTTAGATGTTGATTTTCATTACACAGTTAAAGTTTATTGTTATAATCAGAATGCCATAAATTTGACAAGAACTTGACCTTCATGTATGGATGAATCACATTGATGTATAGTATCATTTTGTTTTTGACATGGTGGAAGATGGGAGGCTATTGCTGAAAAAAGTTTATACCTTGGACTCGGAGAATGTTTAGGATTCTTTGACAAAGCTAGTCAGTATAAAGAAATTTAGAGAGTGCAAAAAGTCTATGTGGAGCTCAGCCCCTATAAGATAGTTGACAATGGTATTCCTTTTGATTTTAAAGGGTGTTCGATGATGAGATAATGTTAGGAAAGGTGTCTCAAGCTTGCATCTCAATGTTGACAAAATAAAAAATGCAATTCCTAGGCTATAGAAGTTGCTTTTGGCTTTTAAAATTATTGAAATGAACTCAAGTGGGTTATGTTGATGTAGAGCTCTTTGAGATTTTTTCGTTTTAGAAATAAATTGGCTCAATCAGCTTCCCAGTTCAAAAGTTATGGCCTCCAAAAGTTAGGATCCCACGTCAAAAATGTAAAAGCATTTATGGCACATGATAGAATTGTAAGAGGGAATCACACATGTTGACCAAGAACATTCACAAACCCATGGCATATCATTATGATTATCATAACTTATCTTTGGATGGTTTGAATAAGACAAACTAGAGCTCCCAAGTTGGAAAGATAACTATGACATGGAATGGCAAATTCTTATGTCAAGGGTAAGGAATATGCTATATTTAGTGTGAGGACCCTTATTGGTATTTGGGCACCACTTTTGGATGGTATTAGCTAATGGTTTCATGATCCCTATTTGGTGGTTTCATGCATTAGTTTGTATATTTATTGAATGCTTATAGTGGAGTTTGCATAGGCATTTAGAGGTATTGTTATGCTACTGGTATTATTCCAGATATGAGTGTTGGTGTGGTGTCATATGGGCTCCTTGAGTGGACTGGACTGTAACCAATATTGTTGTTGATTAGTGTGTTTGTTCAGAGTTTGAATGCTAGGCTTTTATTGAAAGGGTTTTTCTAGGGTAGATCATTATGTTATGGTGAATAATTTTATTGTGTGATTTTTTTTTCTATAAATCATATTGGATTGTATTTTTTGTTCATCTTTCCTTGTAGATTGGTGTAGGAAGTGATTTTGCACCTTAGATTCCATTCATATATATGACATTGCCTTACAACACAATAGTGGGCTTTAGGGAGGTGTTTGACCTTCTCCTCTGAATTATTTAGTTACAATGTGTGTTTTTACATTCAAGTTTATTCTTATAGGGTTTCTTCAATGTTGATATTTTATATGACAAGGCCAATGCACATAGGGTGAGACTTTGGTTGTTTCAAGCAATGTGCTACATCCAATTCTATTCAGATTCATTATTTTTCTGAATTTCATTCCATTACATGGTCAACCGTGAGAGATTTTATAGTTCGTAGTATAGGGCTCTTGGTAGGCAGTCAATCCTTTTTTGTATGGTCCTTTTTATTTGACACTGTTTTTTCGCTAGTACCTAATTTTTCAATTGTGTATGTTGTGCTTAACATCAAAGCAAGATTATACTACTAATGAAAGAAACATTTGGTTTTATGAATTTCACAATACAAATGCCATTCAATGCCATTTTTAATAAATGGAGGTGGTATTTTTGTAAAAGTAGATCACAAATATTTAATTATTATTATTTTTTGTTGTTGAATTGACCAATAATTATTGTCTAATTCTGCAGGTAATGGCACAGAGGAGACCGATGCTACATAAAGTGTTAGATCACAATGATGAGTTCTTTGCACTGCTTATGCTTGTTCTTGAAGCTCACAGTCTACAAACTAGAGGTGAGCTTTCTTATAAGAAATCCTATAAAATAAGTCAAGAGTCCACTGGCCGATTTTCATGTTTGATTTTTGATTTAAATGGCTTTAATAAAATAAAATAGAGTCCTAACATTGAAGAATAGGAGTAACACCTTTTCATTTGCTTTGACAACACTTAAACAAATGAGTTGCAGGAAAAATAAACAAGAGGATGATAGGTTAGGAAAGAACCACTTTCATGTAATTACCCGAGTTCTAGGTTTTGTTAGTACTAACACAATTTGCAATAGATATTAATGATTTAAACTATCATTTTTCAGTCTGAAACTTGGATTCTTGTCCATTATTCATTGTAATGTTCTAAAGATATAGTTCTTGCAGCTATTTCATGTGTTAGTTTTTTCGCTTAGTAGTTTGAGATACAAGGACTTGGAAGTTTGTCTATGAATAAATTCCAACAAAAGTAAGTTTGTTTCTAGGATTTAGTTTGCTCTATTGTAATTTGAGTATCTGTCTCAATTCATTTGTGCTTGAAATTATATTTTAACGTTAATTTAATAGAAGATTATGGTAATTTTGTTTAATAATTAATGACACCCTTACTCTTGATTACCAGTTTTCCACAATGTGTTGCAAGTGAACTGCTTGAAAGACCTATGAGATACATAAACACTCAGTCTGTTATGAGGCAAATGAAGGTCCATGAAGTGCATTGCTTTTAAAATTTTTGAACTGTATAAAATGCTCATAATAAGTGCACTATGGGGAAAATAAATCTTGTAAACACATACTATGGGGTACTATGTGCTCTTGTGGCTTTTTAGGGTCAACTATTATTGATAATATTGTGCTTGCATCTCAGTTATAAGCTGTATGTGCAAGATAGGATTGGTTCAACAAGTGGAGTAATGTTTGCAGCAGGGTCAATGGTATGCTTGATTCATGGAAGGGTCGATGGTTGTCTTTAGTTGGTAGAATTACTATGATCAAGGCTTCCATGTTTGTTGTTCCTATTTACAATATGTCAGTGTTTCAGATCCCTAACAAAGTTATGAAGTCCATAGATGTGAGAAGAAGTTTTTTGTGGAAAGGATGTAATGATGATTTCAAATACAATTTAATTAAGTGGGATGGGGTTTGCCAACCCATCAAATGTGGGGGGTTGGGCATTAGAAAGTGTATGGAGATGAATATAGCCCAAGCTGGTTTGGAGAGTTTATGAGGAAAAGGATAAATTGTGGAGTAAGATTATTCAATCCAAATAACCTCAAATTATTATTGACAACTTTTTGATAAGGAGTGCTCTCTATCTCGTAGGTCTAGCATTTGGAATTTCCTTAGGCATTGCAGAGGTCTTATTATGCCCAAACTTCTCTGGAGGCTTGGGGATGGTAGGAAAATCAAGCTTTGGTGGGACATCTGGTTGGAGGTTGGTGCTTTGGGGGATATACTAAACTTTAGGCCTCTGATCTCCCACTTTGAGGAGGTGGTTGGTGAGAAGGTGGTGGATTACATTGAGAGCATCCCCTTAAACTAGAGATGGGGGAAACTCATCCCTTGTGGGTGAACTTAAGCATGCTTGTGAGGATATTTAGAGAGAGTTGGTTAAACGACCTTTGTATGGGCTTGCTAGGGAGGACATGCTAGTTTGGGGCAAGTCTCTGTTAAGACTGTCTTTCATGATCAATTTGGTAAGATGGACAAGAAGGAATAGGCGAGCAATAAATTGTAGTTCAAATATAGGGTGCCCAAGATGAATGCCTTATGGTTTGTTTGTAGAAGAAGGGCTCTTGTGTGGGACAAGTTGCGATCCTATGATAACATTGGTCCCTGAAAATTTGTTATGCGTGAGCTTGATGAAGACAATGATCACCTATTTATCCGTTGTCGATATGCGGGCAACCTTTGGTCTTCCTTTCTTTCCAGATGGGGATTATCCTGGGTACTCCCAGGTTGTATTCCCAAGCTCTTGGAAAACTAGTATTTTGAGGTTCGTGACACTAGTTTGAAGCTCATTTGTGATGCCGCTCCAACAATTATTGTTTGGAACATATGGCTTGAAAGAAATAGGAGAATTTGCTAGAGTAGTAGTAGGACAAGGCAGAGAGGGTGGAAAGTGGGATTGGCAAGATTGGGAAAAGATATAAGAAGAGCTTCTAGTCAATTCATGCCTAGGAGAAGGATTGGGGGAAGGCTTGGCCTTGCTCCCTATGGATGGATTAGATCTCAGACATTCCTATCTTGAGTTCTATGAATATTGTTCGGTTTCCTCCAGATGAGGGGTGGATTAAGTTCAACTTTGATGGTGCTGCCAAATGCAATACTGGCAAAGCCTGTGGTGGGGGCATTTTTAGAGACAACTAGGGTCAACCTATTGGCGTTTTTTCTTTGGACTTTGGTTTTGAATCCAATAATATAGTGGAAGTTAGAGTTTCGCTGTGGGGGTTGATGATAGCTAGGGTGAAAGGGTGGAAAAAACTTTGGATTGAAGGAGATTCAAGCTTGACCATCAATGCCATCAAAGGGGATAGCATCTAGAATTGGAGATTGGAAATAGTTTTATACAGTGCTCAGTGGGTTATCCAAGACTTTGACGAAGTCAGGTTTTCTCACATTAAAATAATGGAAAATCAAGTTGTAGATTGGGCTGCAAATGTTGGAGTATACTTGGGATGAAGGGGCTAATGCAAAGTACTGGTGGAGTAACTTTCCTACTGAAGTGATTAGAATGTTGTAAGAGGATATCAAGTTGTCTCCGATTCCTGACCTCAATGCTCATCCTCATTAATTTTTTGGTGTGCGATTGGCTGTTGTGTGGCTGGTTTTTTTTTGGCATTCTGGTTGGTTGTTCAGTGTAAGGGGTAGTCTCCTTGGCATTCTGTTTTGAGTGGAGTTTCTTTTTCGTTGGCATTGGCAGGTCTATGTGGTTCCTTGTGGATGCCCAATTTTTGTGTGCCTTGGCCGATAGTGGTGTTTGTGTTTGGTCTGATTCTTGTTTTTTTGTATTGTGTGGTTTGTGGGGTGCTTGTGATGTGGGGCTTTTTTTCGTTTTTTCTCGATTTCATGTATTACATTCTGTCTGTTCGATGTCTTTTCGCTGCTATTATGTGGTTCTTGGTCCAAACCAGGTTAATATCAACAAAAAATAAAATAAAAATGATACATTGCAATTTAAAAATTAATATTGTGTGGTTTGTGGGGTGCCTATGATGTGGGGCTTTTTTTTGTTTTTGCTTGATTTCATGTATTGCATTCTGTCTCCTCGGCGCCTTTTCACTGCTATCATGTGGTTCTTGGTCCCAAATCAGGTTAATATCAACAAAAAATAAAATAAAAATAATACATTGCAATTTAAAAATTAAAATAAAAAAAAAAACAAATTCATGAGGTTTTATTATTGAACAACTAGAAATATTGATTGAGATTAGCAAGATGTTGGGTAAAAATTTAAAAATTACGCTAGTGGTTTATTTGATCTAATATCATGCTATTTTGAAGAAAAGTTTAAGATGCAGGTCGAGGGCTGAAATCTTGTGAGTTATTGTGAGATTTTCCCATGATCTGCTTCTATGGCCTTACATATATCTCACACAAAGAGAATCTTCGTGCAAGTCTAAAAATCTCAATTTCAAAGTTGATCTTTGCTTCAAGTTCAAGATTAAGTTCCATCCACTCTATGACTATGTATGGTCCACTCAAAGCCTTCTCATTGGCCTTGAAATACAAATGGAATTAGAATGTTGGATTCAATAAGTAAGCAGCTATATGTAAGGATTAGCAAGGCTAATGGTTCCATGATCAATAAGTTATATTCCATATGCGATGATATTACTCCTCAAGCCCACTGTAGATGAATTTAATGTCCTCTTGGCTATACTTGTGCTTGTGACCTTTTCACACCATCGCCCTATTGCAAATGGGGACCCCCTCTTTTTGCTTGGCAGTAGAGTAGTTAGTTGGCTTAGTCTATAGGTTTGCTGATGATTTTTTGAAGTCTCATTGTTGGTAAAGTCAAGTTTGAGCAAGTTTGAAATTTAAGTTGACGTCTAGTGCCAAATTTGAATCATGAAGTGAGTTGAGGTTGTCAAGTCTTGATCCAACACTTGGCCAAAATTGTGATTTATCCTCAAATGAAAACCCCACGCACTTGCAAAATTTGATCTATCTTGGATGCGCAATCCCAAATCTTGTCTATACCGAGATTTACAAATTGATGAGAATGCTCAACCAAGGGCTAATTTTTGTTCTGCATTGACAAAATTGCAACTTTCATTCAACACTTACAAAATTTTCGATCAAAAGAGAAGATTTGTGTTTTAGTGATTTATTTCTGATTGAGATGAAGGAGATTTTGAATTGATTTGGTCAAGGAAAGATGAAGAAAAACAAAGGGCGAATACGTGGTTTACATGCTGAGTTTCACACTTAGCCATTTTTTGAAATTAGCCTAACTTGGAAAATTCCAAGCAAGGCCGGAAATCCGGCCTGCCTTGGAATGAATTTTCAAGCCAGGTCAGAAATCTGACCTGGCTTGGAACTAGTTTCCAAGGCCTTCATCAAATCCCTTCATGAGACCAAGAAAATTTAGAGACAAGGGTCGAAATTGCAGTTTGTTATGAGGTTTTTGGGCAAGAATTCAACTTGAAGTCATGAAATACTATCTACATTCGAAGATCTGATCCAAGACTAGGGGGACTTTGAGTTGAAATGGAATCAATATGCATTTAAAAGGAGAAGCAAAGGGAATGCAAGCAATGGAAATCTGAAACAAACATGGTGGGGGCATTCAACACTTAGAACATTTTTCTTGTTAAACCTCTTGGAAAATTCCAAGGAAGGTCAGTTTTCCAACCTCCCTTGGAACAAAATTCCAAAGGGGGTCGGATTTTCAACCTCCCTTGGAATTAATTTCCAAGCAACCTCCCAATTCCACCCAGCCTTGGCAAGTATTTTTCAAGCACAAGAACCAAACGATTGACCTTTTAAAAGTAAAATTCAAGTGAGGAAATGAAATCTGGGTAATTTAGTGAGGAAGTCCAAATGTCTGATGTTTGATTTGAATCAGACTTAAGTGTTTTAGACAAGAAACAAACAAGGGAGGAGAAAATCAATTGGCAAATGAAGAAAAATGACTTGTAAGTGTGAAGAACAAACAATTGAAAAGGGAAATTGATTTGTAAATCATAAATATTGGATGGCGAAGATGAAAGTTGAGTTGTTTTCCAAGAAGTTGCGAAATGGCAAAACTTTGGAATGAATTCCAAAGGAGGTCGGAACTCGGACCAACCTTGGAATAAATTTCCAAGGTGGGTTGAAATTCCAATAACCCTTGGAACTCAGTTACAAACCTCTTTTAATTTCTGCCCTACAATTAGAGGTTAGTGCGAACCATGAGAACCCCAAGATAAGTCGGCCAAGGGAAACAATTAAGTTGCAAATTGAATGACATTTGAACAAGTCGGCCATGGTCAATTCAAATACACACCCTAATGAGGTCGGCCATATGATGAGACATGGCTTTTGAGGTGTGACGCCTATATATGAAAGATGGAGATCTTCATTTCAAATACCAATCAAATGCAACAAGCAATAATCACAGAGCAGGGAAGACCTATGGAGGGGCAAAAATTAGAGAAGGGGATAAAATCAAAACATAAAACTTTTAGGTAACTTAGAATGTCTTCAACATTTTGATCAGATATGGCTTGGAATTAAATTTACAGTGATAAAATAAGGAAATCAAATAGTTTGTTGGGCATGTTCAAAGGGAAATTGAATGTTTTAAACTTAGAAGATAAAAAATCAGAGCTCAAATCAGAAGTAGAAGTTGTTTAATATCAATGCATGGAATCATACAAATGCAACTTCAGTGCCAAGTCGAAATCACGGGACGCTTTATCATATGAGTATCTTAATTTTGTTCATATTTGTCATTTTACAAACTTAACACAAGTTTTTTCTTGTTTTGTAAGGAAATGGAGGAGAGTTCGAGGATAAGGAGCCAAGTCCGAGCGAAAAATGACTTTCAACATGGAGATGACAAGAAAGATGATGTTCAAGGTCGAGCTTCTTCATGTGCAAGGATGAATCCAACATTAAGATCGACATGAGAGCATCAAAAAGGCATTTGCAAGTCATTCATCTAGCTAGCAAGAAGGTTTGAGGTTGGAAATAAAGATTATGGAGGTACAAATGCAATGGCAAAGTGAACAATCCTAAGGCTTGAGAGATAAATTATTGCAGTGTCAAAGAAACATGAAGGAAAAGACATCACAATGATCAATGTTGTATATCCAAATTTGTTGAAAATCTCAACCAAGGGTGATGATCGGATTGCAAATACACATCTAATGGAATAAGGAAAGTTATGATGCAAGTTAGTACATGAAATATCCCCCTAGGATATTTTCAACAGATTTTTCAAAATGTATCACAAAAATTCTAACAAACAAATTGCATGCAACTGATTTGTAATTATCCAATAGATTATGGTGAAATTCATGGAATTAAAACATTACAAATCTCATTTTCAGATCAGATATGAAATGCATAAAAAATATTACAAGTTTGTCTTCAAAATAAACTTCACAAATAAGCCCAGTTGTGATCTCCGTTGCGAATCCACCCTCCAAAAATGAATTGGGTTTCCATCCAATCCGCTGAATGAATCCCAAGGGTTTCCGTCCTCAGGAAACTAAAACTGAAACAAGAAGCTTTCAGAGCTCTGCCAAAAGAAATGAATAAACCAAGCATGATCCAAAATGAAGCCCAAGTTGCCTTTCTATAGTCCTCCGATGAAGGTTCTAGAAGACTCTTGAAATTCCCTTTATTTGTCTTTACATTTTTCCTTTTTTAATTTAAAATTGAACTTGGAGGGAAAATAATTATAAAGTGACTTTTATTAATTTTTCACTAGGCTCCATTTAAGTCACTTCAATACTTTATTAAATAATTAAACTAAGTTGTCATTTAATTTGATATAATTTGACAACTTGAAATTTAATTATTTAATCGATTCTAATGTCCCCAAAAGGGGACATTACAGTCCTCCCTTCCTAGAGATTGCTTGCCCTCACGCAATCTGCAATTGCATGATGAAAACAAATGCCTGGATCCCATATCAACCTCAACAATGTTGCTCTGCCAATCCGCTGCGCTACTCTGATAACACCACGCTTAGAATTGTGAAGCCACTCATCGAAAAACCACTGAAGTAATGCACCAAAGATGCCAATGCCAAGATCCCAAGTTATCATGTTGTCATAACTGTCAAATATAAGGAGATAGTAGTATCTTAAGGAGTTATCAATACTGAGCGACTCTCCAACTACAAATGATTTCCCATGGAAGTGCATAACACCCATCATAGACACACAATAAAATATATCAGCCCATCTTGAGATTTTGGTGTAAGAATCAAACTGCTCAAAAACCAAAATCAACACCAATGGATCGGAGGAATTAGTACAATAATAACCACTCTGAAATGCCATTGAATTTGTAGGAATCATGAGTAAGGAAGCAACCGAAAATCCATCCCCTATGATCAAACCGTATCTACCATCAATTCTCAACCAAGAAATGCTCAACTACTGAGCCAAAGAATCCATCCAGCTCATCTGAAGATCAAAATCTAGACTCATATGTAGGTTGATCGGTAAGTGAGCAACTATACTAACTCTAGAAATTAATCCACTACTCCAATCCTGTGACCAAACCTCATCTCTAGGAACTGTTCCTGGGTCCCAAATTATGCAATCAATTCCATTCTCATTACTGGAGTCAGAAAGAACTCCCTCATCCAACTCGAAGAGTGGATTATCAAATGTCAAATCAGCGTCCATCTCAAACAAAGAATTATGAACAACCTGAATATTATCCTTTACTCCCAACTCATACTGAAGTTCTAGCTGGTCCAAAAATTTATTACTTGATCTTTAGGGATAGCTATCCAAGTCATAAGTCTGTTGTATGTTGTCAAGTTCTTTAATCACTTTCCTGAAAAACTCAGTCCTTCCTCTGTTCTCTTGTTCCCTGAACTATTTGGTGACAAAAATCTGATTTTTTCCTTCTTGAAGAGCAATCTGTTTATTTTCCAATATCTCTTGTGTATCGTTAAGCTCCTTGATGAGCTTATTAACTTCATTTTCCTTTTCCATCAGTTTATCAACATATACTTCAACAATCTTTAAAATATGATCCTTGTCTGAAAGTAGACTCAAATAATCTGATTTCATCGATCTAAGAGCTACTTTGACCCCTTGCAAATCTGTAGAATAGGAATCACCTTCCACGCCCTTTTGTCTCCTTTCAATCTGAACCTTCCAGTAGGGCTCTTCAATGATCTTGTGAGTGTTATCATAATGTACTAAGGCTGCAACAATCATATCTTCAGTGACCTTCAACTGGCTCTTCAAATTCTGTGATTCAAATGGCCTATCACCAAAATCAACCTCATGTAATGAATTTTCTGATTTGTCCTCAAGATCATACTATGCTAAAGATCTTTGATCAAACTCTTCAAAGTGACTTGGGCTGCCACACAATAAAGTTCCTGATTTGTCTTCATCTTCTTGTGATTCATCATTGTCAAGCCTTAAATCAGCATGCTCTATGACAATGGGACTCTTGAATATCTCTTGAGTAGATGCCTTGTATGTTTCTTCTTTATTGGGTTGGTCTGATTGCATGGTTAAAGCTGTTGTTTTGACATCATGTTCAAGAGATTCTTTGTCATAAGAAGATTCATGTTGTTTATCAACAATTTCACAAGAAATTTCAATGCATTCTCCATGAAGAAAAGGAGGGTCAAAATTATGCTCACTCCAAGATTCATAAGGAGAACTCATCTCACCACAAGATTTATCTATGTTAATCTGAAGATCACAAACAAAAATCTTAGAATACTTCTCACCTAAAGCAATTTGTTCGTCATTCTCTTTCCTAACTGGACCATTTTCTTTTGTTGATTCCTCATCCTCACTAACCCCACAATTGTGATCAAGTGTCCAAGTCTTCTGACATGTGAAACAAATCTGCTCCCTTTTCATTTGGTTCTTACTCTTTTTGGGAGATCTTGCAACCAGTAAGCCCATTGAAACTAATTCATCTTCAGTCATTTGCTCCTTGAACGTTTCAGTTTTATGGTCAACCAATCTTTTGGAGAACTCATAAGCAATAGGTGATACCGCTAGTTCCTTCCTCCATATGACCAACAAATCTGATTGCAACCGTTTGCAGATGTCATCATCCTCATCCAAGATTAAGGACATAATAGTTTGCATGCAAGCTCTCGCATTGTCTGGATGATATTTTCGAATTTCAGTTAGGAAGCATTGAGACTTTTGTAGAATCAATTGATCACATTTGAGATCTAATATAAGGATAAAGAGCCTAGCTCTTGCCATAATTTCTAAAATCTTAGCCCTCTTACCAAAAGTAAGGGCTTTGACATCATGTAATCCATGTGGGCTTTCCACAATCAGCTGTAGAACCTTCTTCAATATGTCATCATTATAAGGTGCAACAGGAGCTGTTATTCTTCTGATTTCACTGTGACAAGAAGCAACTGCAAGTCTCACTTCTTCACAAGGATGTTCCATTAACCTGTGCTGGACCAAAGCAAACATTTAGGGCTGCAAAGCCCATTCCTAAGCTTCTAATCTGATTGATCTACTTTAGACAAATAAGAATCTAATTCTTCTAATTTAGAAAGAACACTATCAAGAAACTTCAGGGACTTCAATTGTAATCCAATTATATAGAGCTGATTTTCTATTTCCCTTTCTTTCTGCAAGTCCCTTAGTTGTTCATTATTAAATGTGTCGTTAAATTCTTTCGAGAAGAGATCACTTTTCTGATTTGCCATTGCCTTCATCATTATTGGCCCCTTTAGGATGTTAAGATGCACCTGCTTTGATACTTACCACTGCAAACAACCACCCCAAATCTGACCACTGAAGAGTCTGCTGTCTGAAGAATGCAGAGAATATGATGTTGCCACTATATTAGTTTATCGTGTCTCCCAAAAATCAATATACAAACTTCCTTATTGCCACTATAAAATGTTACCGTTGTTTGGCATTAAATTTTTACCTTTTCCACACACAATAAATTTGTCAAATTGTTTGCTTGTTTAGTGCCTCCAAAAGATCTTGCACGTCTGAATGCAATGTATAAACTGGAATGATCAGCTACAACAGTTTATTAGAACATTAATTGTTGAGAAATCACACTCTAGGTACATACACAGTTCCAGCAGTGAGAAGAAATTTTCAATCTGCGATGACTTGCAACTTCTGTCAAATACTTAACAGTTTTCAGGAATCTCAATTGATTCTGTTCTTAATCTACTGCAACAGTTCTGCTAATTAGCCATTTTAGCAAACAATTTACAAGCATGTATAATGGATATGCTTTCAGAGTTTAGGTTCAATGATGTTGCGGTGAAAACCTCTAGATTTTTTGATTCATGAATAACATGTATGTAAATTTGACACATTGATGCTCATTTCAATAAACTCCCAAATAGATGACTTTCAGTATTCTCTGAAGAAAGATTCTCCAACCCCTTCTAATTTAGCCACGATGTACCAAAGAGATGTTTATTACAGCTGACACCAACATTCAAAATACATGCACCGACAACCATAGGGACATCTCCCCCAAGATAGTGAATTTCAGTAGAAGCAGTGCCAGAGAATGATTTGAAAAAAAAAATTCCACCCAACAACAAACAATGCCACTAATCTCAAGATTAAGTTGGATGCTCAAACATTGGAAGAGATTTGATACATCTTGAATTTGATTCTAAACATAAACTGAAACTCCCGATTTTTCAAGCTGTCATCCTCATATATAATTTCTGAAGCACGTGCTGAGAAACTAGCTCCGGTGATTATTCGGTGGGTTGGAAGTCTGTGTATTGAGAAGACCCGTTGAGATTCAAAACGCCCTTTGTGACTCCATTGTGCCTTGTCCTCATGCCCAGATAGAAATAATTTATCAGTGGAATGAATGTTTAATTGATCGGATGCCAAAACAATCTCCTCACTTGGCTCTTTTGAGGCTATCTTCAAACGTGGTTTTTCCCTTTTAATGCTCACCATAATCAGAGGACACCACTCACCAATCGTATGTCCAGATTGGTGGCATAAAAAATCAATTATCTGCTTTTGGATTTGATTGTGTTAGTGTTTTTAGCATCAACGTTTCGGATCACACTCCGTGATCCATCATCAAGATGAGAGAGTGCAAGAAGAATATATATATATATATATCACACTCCGTGATCCATCATCAGGATGAGAGAGAGCGCAAGAAATATATATATATATATATACACATCATCAGGATGAGAGAGAGTGCAAGAAATGTATATATA
>MU227701.1:1140802-1162975 GCA_018584345.1 Thuja plicata
TCATCCTGATATATAGAGAGAGAGTGCAAGAAATGTATATATATATATATATATACATTTCTTGCACTCTCATCCTGATGATGTATATATTTATATATATACATTTCTTGCACTCTCTCTCATCCTGATGATGGATCACGGAGTGTGATCCGAAACGTTGATGCTAAAAACACTAACACAATCAAATCTAGAAGCAAATAATTGATTTTATAGATACATTTCTTGCATTCTCTCTCATCCTGATGATGGATCACTGAGTGTGATCCGAAATGTTGATGCTAAAAATACTTACACAATCAAATCCAAAAGCAAATAATTGATTTAAATGGATTGTGGAAATCTGATAATGTTGAGGGATAAAAAATGTCCAGCTCCTAATTCCTTATTTGAGCAACTCCTATTCTTGTAGCCATTGCATCTACCGTTACATCTAGGCAGGACTCAACATTATCTCCAAAATATCAAATCAATGAAATGGAACTTCTGCCACGATATAGTGAACCAAGGTGCCTAGGCTTCGAAACAACTTCTACGACTTATTTTCTGAGCGTTGCCATTTGCCTCTTGGGAAGAAACGCTCAGTTCACATGCACAAAGGATGTTGCCCGACCATGACAATTACAATTTCGGAAGAAACATTAGAAACTTAATAATGTTTATGGGAAAACATTTAATCATATGCTCCAAACTTAAACAATAGATAGCCCGATGAAATATTTAAAGAAATGTATATAGTTGCCGACCCCACACAAATATTAGCTCCCACAACCTCAAACCTTAATCACTACTACTTCATTATTATTTTCACATGACAATATATGCGATAGGCAAATGTAATAATTGACTGGGTTAGTATTAAAATATTTTCTCTTATGTCTAATATATCCCACTGAGCATATAATATTCAGAAATACCAAATACTTCAATTCCTTATTCCTGAAACAGACAATCCTTATTTCCAATATCAAAATGTAAGGGGCCCACAGTAAATGGATTTCAGACTCTTTTAAAAGTCTCCATGACACTATTACATGCATTAGAATCTTTACGACACTATTCAATACTTCACCTTAAATAAATTAAATGCTGGCAAAACTTTTGATATGCAGGACAACAATAATTTTAATTTTTAGACATAAGTCGACCATTACCGATGACATGATCTTCCAAATAAAAGTCCATCAATTTTCTAGAATAAACCTGCAAACTGTCTTCCAAAGAAACCCATAACTGGGTTTTCTTCAACTCCTTGAATTTAATTCCAAAATTGATTTCTTCAATGTTAATCTTTTAGGCTGGCAGGATACACCGCTCTAATACCACTGAAATATCCCCCTAGGATATTTTCACCAGATTTTTCAAAATGTATCACAAAAATTCTAACAAACAAATTGCATGCAACTGAATTGTAGTTATCCAATAGATTATGCTAAAATTCATAGAACCCTTCAAAATAAACTTCACAGATAAGCTCAATTGTGAGCTCCGTTGTGAATCCACCTTCTAGAAATGAATTGGGTTTCCGTCCAATCCGCTGAAAGAATCCCAAGGGTTTCTGTCCTTAGGAAATTAGAACTGAAACAAGAAGCTTTCAGAGGTCTGCCAAAAGAAATGAATAAACCAAGCATGATCCAAAATGAAGCCCAAGCTGCCTTTTTATAATCCTTCGATGAAGGGTCCAGAAGACTCTTGAAATTCCCTTTATTTGTCTTTACATTTTTCCACTTTTTAACTTCAAATTAAACTTGGAGGGAAAATAATTTTTAAAGTGACTTTTATTAATTTTCACTAGGCTCCGTTTAAGTCACTTTTATAGTTTATTAAATAGTTAAACTAAGTTGTCATTTAATTTGATATAATTTGACAGTTTAAAATTTAATTATATAATTGATTCTAATGTCCCAAAAAAGGGACATTACAGTACAAGGAAAGATGAAGATCTACAAGTTCAAGTCATCAAGAAAGATGTAGGCTAATACATCCAAATAAGAGCCAAGACAAGTACAAATTCAAGAACATCCTAATGAGAAGATTTCCAAAGTTGAGGATGAAGAAGTGGAGTTGAAACAAAGATTGCAAGATAAACATGTTGAGGTGGTGCCCACTCATCTCCAACCAATCAAATGATTCCTACACCATCATGTCCAGATTCATTGAATTTGCAATCAAAGAAAAGGATAAGGGGAACATTCTTATAGAAGAAGATTTGTTGTTAGCTCATGTAGCAAGGAATTTTCATTAGTCCATAGATGGGTGCGTTATGTTCATTGGATGGCATTTATTGTTTGTCAGTGGTAGTTACATTAGAGTTGTGTCGGAATAATCTGGGTCATTGATCTTGAATCATTCTGAGCCATTCATTGTATTTGAAGCCTCTATATAATGCTAGCTCAAATCCTTTGTAAGGGAGACTTGAAGAATTTGTTGCCAAAATACTACCAAAATTATTCCTAATTCATTTTTGTTATCATGGTGAATACCTGCAAAGTTTTGGAGTGTTGCATGGTTTCCACATTTCTCACTTAAGTTTAAATTTGCTTGAGTAGAAGTTAAACGTAGAATAAAATAGATAATGAAAAATATTCTTGTTGTTGAATCATGGTGAAACTTGTGTTTATACCTTTTGGTACTTATTGATTGCAAGTAACAGTATAAGGTTGGTCTGAACCTCATTGCAAGCACTTCACTTCAATTGTTTGATGTTCATTGATTTGTATAGAATATGGTTTTGATGAGCACAAGTAATTTGAAAATCATACATGCACCCTCCTTAGTGTAGTTGATTTGGCGAAGCAAGGACTGGTTTAGTTTCATCACAACATCAATAATTTCTTGCATTAGTAGAGTTAGAAGTAAAAGTAACATAGATTTCTAAACCTTAATCCCGTTTGCGCTTTACTTCAAATCATTGTTAAAAATAGTTGATGAACTCAAATTGCCAAACCATCTGCACTTAGAAAGTTGATAGATCCTCCACAAAAGGCTAATGTAAGTCCCCAAGTGATTATCAACAAATCACACCATAAAAACTTAGTTGTGTCCAACACCAAAGTCACAAGTACGCCGTGTAGATTTGGGGGTTGCTTTACTTGGTTATAAGAACAATAACCAAGCCAAAATAACCCTCGACACAATAACCCAGTCACAATAACTGAAGGTCAAAATATCCCGGGGTCATAATGACCCAAGGCGAAAATAACCCGTGGTAAAAATAACTCATGGACAAAATATCTCTGTAAGATTATAGAGGAAGGAAATCAAAATTTACAAAATACATGTACATTGCTGAAAAAACTTTATAATTAAAATTGTCAATTACAGTGCCAAATTATGAGTGACACCTCTTAAATAATCTAAAATGTCAGGGTTGTCATAACCATCAATTAGTCTTTTTAGTCGTTCTTTGAGTTCACGGTATTTTTTCTTGCTTGGTTGCTCAATGCATCCAACCATATATTTCTCTATTTTATTCTCTTGGAAACCCTGATATTTTTTGATTGCTTTGATGAATTTCGAAACTGAGTTTTGTGATGCTTGAAGCAATTCACTAAATCCTCTGTGCCATCCCTCAATAGTATTATTGATTTTGGGAAGATTATCTTAAATAGCCGAAAAGAAATTCCACATTGCAATTTGAAACTTGGGTGATCATCTGTTGCCTCTTCTGGTTAGTCTGCCAATCCAGGTGTCTTCAAAATAATCAATTATGCCTTGCAAATTCTCATGTTCTGTATAAGAAGGAAATTGTAGAAGTGTTTCAAATGCATCAATTATGTCTATTTGAAGCACAAAAGCTAATGCAACAAGTTTCTTGATCTCAAATGCAAAGACATCATTGACACTGTAACATGTTTGTAGACCTTCTTGAACTTTCTTCCACAAGCATTTGGAGAAATGGAAAAAACATCCCCGGATATTGACATTTGGAAAATTTTCAGACATAGCTCCCATGAAACCTAATTCAAAATCAATAAGAGTATTTTTTGGGTTTAGATTAGGTTGAAGTTGTTTTAATTCTGCTAGTACTTGTGTATAAGTTGTTCTTGTTTTGTTAGTCATAAGAATATAAATGAGTGGAAATATTGCATCAGTTTTCAAGTCATGGATCGTGCAGAATTGTTAAAAAATACTTGGCACTGGTTTGAATGTACCGTCAATGAACTAGGTTTTAGATTCTTTCAATAATTGCGAATTTTGTGTGGTGGTGAATATTAAAAACAATTTTCATCATTACTGTCATGAAAAAGAAACTTTTCCCCTCTATTGGTAATTGTATACTCAACTGTTAAGGTAAGATCTGTCGATGTCTAAGGATTTGGTGGTGGCACTTCAGATCTTAATCTTTTTCTTTCAAATTGTTTTGGACAATGCACTGGTTGACGGTAATGCTCCTGCTACATGTAATGAAATATTAGAAAATGAAGCAAAAATGATATTCTTGTAGAATCTTGAGCCGAGCATGCCATGTCTTTCATTTTATTCAATTTGTGTTTGACAATGATCATCTCAGGTTTCGAAGCATGATTATGTTTGTATTGCTTATCACATCACTGAATTCTATTTATGTCGTAGTATAGCATTGACTTGAACATTTGTTTGTAAAATATTCCATACAACACCAGATCATTTTATTCATGCCTTGTCGATGAAGCAAAAATGTGTAACGATTTAAAACAAGTAATTTCTTGTTTTTTGGCTTATTAAAAACTGAAGAGGCAGTCACTGATATATATATATATATATAATAGTAATATTGTTTAAGGGATAATATATAGATTAGGATTTGGTCATTGCTATTTCTGATTGAACATTTAGATGTATGTCAAGTGTTCTGATCTATATATCTGTGTTAAAGTTCATGCCCTATGCCTTTTCATAATTAATTGTACCACTTCAGTATGAACCTTGAACTGTTTCTTAAAATGCTTGGAAGAAATGTGTTGTTCAATTTATTTAATTAATTTATTAAATGTACTTTTTTAATCTAAATTAAACATTGTATTAAATTCTTATTCATTTTCATTAATAAAGATTCTGATTAAATGTACCATTATTTCCGTTCCTCTATCTGCGGAATCTGCAGCCACTTCAACCTGGTTATGAGAAAAGATTCTGATTAGAATGTAGTCAGATGATTTTATAATTCGGGTTGGGCTCCTGCTTGTATGCTAATTTCAATGAATTGCTACTTGAATGTTTGCGCTGTGGTTAGCTCTTCAATGATATTGTCACTCGAAGTTTACAAAATTAGTCCATGAGAAGACTAAGCATTGAAAATAAACCTTAATGATGACGAATGTGATTGTTGGTACAAGTTTGAAATGTACTGGAAATGTGCTGCTACAAGTCTGTGCAGCAATCTCACACCCATGAAACTCACCAATCTCTTGTCTCATACACACAATATGAACACAGATGACAATTCCTCATCAAAGAGTGCCCAAACTTCACTGAAACTTATTGGAAAGAGGAAAAATGCAGACTTGAAAATAGAGATCAAAATATTCTCATATTTATTAATTTAGGAGAAAACATGCTATACATAATGTGTTGCTACATCACGATTATAGAATTGAAATTGTCATAGAATTGACTTTATAGAAATTGTCCTTTCCTTTTTATTTTGGGATATTATTACCCTAGGATATTATGACCTCGGGTTATTGTGAACATGGGATATTATGACCCTGGGATGTTTTGTCCTTGGGTTATTGTGTCCACGGTTATTTTGGCTGGATTATTGTGTCCGGATACTGGTTTACTTGATTACACAATCATTTACAGTGTTTAGCATTTAGAGCTTCCTTGTTCAAGAGAGGACTAGATATTTGTTTTTTCATCTTGGAATACTAAGTGTTTTATCGTGCACGTTGAGGTGGTCACAAACCTCACATCAATAGTGCCCTCATATACATAGGTCATTATTGGCTTCTCCCCATTGACAACATAAAGGAGGACAACAAAAAGGGCTTTGTGAATTACAATTAATGACTATAGTAATGGACTAAAGAAGGGAAGATAAAATTTATAAACAAATGAAAGTTTTTTAAATGGTAAACAAATAAATTGAAGAAAAGTAGAATGAAAGTCTGAATTTATGTCTATGATCTCTTTTGTCAGAAGCTAAAAGTTTTGTTCATTGAAAACCTAGTCAACCATATCAGCTCTTGCATTAATCTTTGCATAGGAAAGAAAACCACTCTTTGTTCTACTTGTGTCAATCGGGAAAGGGCCCGAACCCAAAACATCAAGCCCGAAGGCAGTTCAAACATGTACTTTTGGACAATCTCTGACTGAAGCAAAGATTGGTTTCTGATAAAGCTCATTGCAAAGTGGGTATTCTACCGTGAGTCAACTGCTTGTTGGTTTGTTTTGCGACTTGTCATTAATTTGAAGACCTAAACATGGTTATATATGTACTTGCAAATGTTTTTAGCATGCTCCACACATGGTTTGATCTATAAGGGGTTTTCATGATCCTCTAATTTAACGTCAAGGCTATGAGTAGAACAAGGAGTCTAGAATAAGGATGGGTGCATAGATATGCATAGCTTACCCATAAATTTTTTATGGTCTATAACTATCTACACAACATTTTCCTCACCCACCTCAGCCAATACTTCCTCAAAATTCATAATTGAAATCAAAATTTTATGTCTTTCTTTAAGCATCAATGGATTTTAGGAAAACTATATTATCTGAGGAAGAAAGAAGCAAACTCAACAATGTACTGTTCCTTCTATCTATTGAATTATCAATGGAGCAACCCTTCCTTTATATTCACGATACTTATCAATAGTGGCCTCCACATTTACCACCTTTTCGCTCAAAATTGAACCCTTTGTCTTCTCATCTTAGGAGCTTTGAATCCTGCTCCACAAACATGTACTAGATTTTATCAATAAGGAGACTTTAAAAAATTATATTCTAAAATTGAATCCAAATTTAAAAAATGTGTAAATTTAAAATTTAGGAGACACAAATAAAAAGCATTTTAAAACAAAAAAATGAATGAATTTCCTAGCTGTGAGAAATAGAATGGAACAATAGAACCAAAACTTTGTGCTAAGGTTCCTTTTTCCTTGATACTTATCCTTATTCTGACTTTTGCAAAAGTGCATAGTCCAACATAAATTCAATCCAAATCCACAAACTCTAGGGCCAACATTAGCAGTGCTAGTGCTTGAAGATCTGGGGAAGGGATGAATTGAAGTAAAATAATCTCCTTGAATTAATGCCGTCTCTTCTCCTTCCTTTTTTTTAGGTCCTGCTTTAGAGGCATTTTTGGGTCAAATGCCTCTAATTGAGTTTGTTCCTGACACACAAAATCAATAGGAACACTTGGATACAAATTAACATCTTGGAATGCAATTTGTGTCTGATATTTGAATCAATTAATGCTTCCTCTACTAAATTTAAAATTTGCAAACCAACTCCTCTTTCCTAACCATTGGATAACATGTTTCCAACGAGAATCTTTTCTAAGTAGGGCCAACATTAGAGCAATTTATATATTTGAAGTCCATTGTAATATAAAATAGATGGAAGATTAATAAAAATTACGGTTTCTACATAAACTAAGAGTAAACAAACAAATGTTGGTGTTAGTAGGTAAAAATTATAAAAACTAGTTAGGGTTTGTTCATTAAAAGAGATAAAAAATAAAAAAATCCTTTACGACAATAAGAAAGAGGGAAAAGTGAAACTTAATTTTTTATACCATTTTTTTCTTCCTTTCTCCATGAATCTAAAGTGAAAAAATTAAACAGATGCAGAAGACATGCCAAATGGAAAGATAAAATACATAGAAAAATATTCAAAATAAGAAAATAGCTCTTCAATTAGCTCAAAATTATGGTGGCCTGCTCTAAATTAATGTTGGTTCTTCAGATTTGTAAACAGAATAGATGAAAAAATAGTAAAGGTTTGTTCAAAAAAGAAATTCAGAAGTAAAAAATCTATGATGATAAGAAAAAAGAGGGAAAAATGAGTTCATTTCATTTTCTCCTTTTTTATTTCTCGTCCCATGAATCTAAAATGAGAAAAATTAAACGAATGCAGAAGACATTTCAAATGAAAAAGAAAACAAACAAAAAAAAGATTTAAAATTAAGAAACTAGAATTGGCAGTGGGCTGCTCTAAATTAATGGTGGTCCTTTGAAATGCATCATAAGCTCTTTTAGATGCTCCATTGAGTGCTAGAAACTTGCTCAAGTTGCATTCAATCAGTGTATGCTTCCAAGATGTGTGCCATTTTCTTGCTTCGGAGAATTGTATTTTTAGCTTCAATGACTTTTTTCTTTCTTGCCTGTGTTTGCAAACAAAATGAATATCATTTTGAAGTGTTAGAGGTCATTTTTGTGTTTTAGCCTTTAGGTTCTAGCGTTTTCACTTTATTTTTTGCTTTTTTTCTCCAAAATTTTCATCTAATTGTCACAATTAAGTCTATTTTATGGGACTTTTCTGAGTTTGATAAATCTGACCAGACTTATCAATTAGCCATTTCCATAGTCTCTGGGCCTCAATGCAACTGGCTCACCTCAAGATTCACTAAATGTAATGAGTCCTATAATGGTAGAACCAAAGTTCCCAGACTCAGACTCGGCAAGGCCGACTTGACTTGTGACTCGGCAATGACTCAACAAAGCGAAAAAACCCTTGAATTTAGAGATTTTTAAGGATTTAAAACTTGTTTCATGCACCCATTATTGAATAAAGCTTAAAGACACAATAACATCATCAAATAGAAGCTAATTTGATCAAATACATAAATATACATCGATCACATAAGTACAAACGCAAATTAATACATTGATGACAATTTATACACTGACAAATAACAAGTATTATCAAACACAACAATAGGGATTTTATGCTGACTACATCATCCCCCCCTCAAAAAAAAAAGAAAAAGTCCTCTTTCAGACAACAGGTATACACCAAGTAATATCCAGGAAGACTTATGACAAGAGTGTAGATAATGACTCATACTGCACAAACTCAAAGTTGTAGTGTACTTCAAAAGTAAAATGGGGGTTTGAGGACAACACCCCTTGTGAGGTCAAGGGGGAAAAGCCCCTTGCGGGGGTCTGGGGGCGTACTGTTAAAGCCCAAAAATGCAATTTCCAAATCTCTTCCTGTCAAATCTTGTACTTGTTGAACAAAGCACAAGAACTGAAGAAATTGCAGCTGTCGTAGGGAAGGGTGACATTCATGTAGCTTCTATTTGATGATTTTATTGAAACTCAGTGACCCACTCAGATTCTAGACTTGACTTTTGCATCTCAAATTGAATGTTTTTATGACTGCAAGTTAGAAATATCAAATAAGTCAAAAAAAGTTACAAAAAAAGTTTTTTTATGTTTTTTAAATGCTAACTTTACCTTGACACTGGCCGAGTCAGCTGGCTCAGACTTGGCGAGTCAGCCACCTGACTCGTTGACTCAGCGAGTCACGCGGGTCAGATGGTTTGGCTCGCCAAGTCATGGGTCAGGGTCATTTTGACCCGTTGAGGGTGGCTCAACTTGCTGACCCATGGTACCCGCGCGACTTGCAGTGAGTCCTGGAACACTGGTTTTATTGTAGAACCAACTATGAATTTTTTCTTATTACTATGATGGTGTAGTGAATGATGGTTGTGCCATAGATTGCTTCTTTTTGATCCATATATCCGTCGAGAACCCAATCTTAATGCATACATTGGAGTTGATTTCCTTTCATCTTCTGAAACTGTCAAATTTCATTTGTAAAGCTGCTGAATTTTATGTCTTACTTCTCAAATAGGATACCTAATTAGAAGTACCCATAATACCACTAAGAACATGATGTCCTCGTTTTAATCACCATCTTTGGTTAGTCCAAAATCTTTGACAAATGCCTGCAACAAAAATTGATTTCCGGCTTGTAATAGTGAGACAAATCAGGCTAACAACTAGCTAGCATTCCACTTCTTCTTGAACATTTTTTATTCTGCCTCCTTTGAAAGTGTGAGTCCAACTTCCAGTATTACGGCAAGGTTAACAAGTCTCTTTTTCAAACATGTCAGGCAACAATGCAGAATGCTTCTACTGAGAAATGCAATTTTCTTGGTCATACCTTCCTTTCCTTTACCATGAATGTTGATACCAAATGTAGGTAATTAGGAAGCACAGGAAGTAGAAGAGCAGAAATCAAAAGCACATATATAGACTCAAGTAATTGAGTAAACAGTTAATTATATTTTAAAATTTTAATCATTTATGTATCTTTGTACATTGCTTTATTAAGTTGCAAATAAACCACTTTTGTGAAATAATCAGCAAGCATATTTTTCTTGTTGCTATATCATAGCAGGAGGTCTGTTTGAAGGAATACTTTTTTTGTGTGTATTTAGATTTGTTATCTAGAATGCTAACATCTTAAACCTTTTTGATAAAGGTCTTTTTTCTTCTTGATTTCAGATGCTTCTTTCTCAGAATCGTTATATGGCTTACGGAGAAGACCTGTAGAAATTATTCAACTAAGGCAAGAAGCCAATAGTGCTAATGGACTTGAGCTTAAATCATCTGGCCTAAGGAGGCATCAAAGAGTTCTTACAATTGTATTTTTGGTATGATCCTCCTCTTGATTGGATGTGCCTCCATTGTTGGACATTTATTCAAGATCTTATAAGTTGTGATGGGAACACATGCAATGTTCAATTTAATTTCTGAATCATAATCTTAAAGACGAGATGATTGCAGCTTAGAATGCCATTTAGTTGCTTTGAAAGAGAGATTTTTAAATAGGAAAACAAACTTGTGCAGTTGGTCAAAATACTTAATCTCATTGTTTTGGAAAACTTGCATACAACAATATTGTTAATCAACAAGCTCTTTTGTTTTGATAGAGTCTTCATTACCTTGATTGTCGATTTTGTTGTGGTAATCTTCAATTTTATTATTTTGAGGAAAAGCACAACACTATAGATCCTTGTTATCAAAATTTTCTGTTACTATAAGTCGCAGTGTGTAGCTATGTAGTGAAAACCCTGGGTGTATGGTATTTGCTAATTCTGGATTTTTTTGCAGAGATTCCGAATTTTATTTGCAAAAGTCTGAATTTTATTGTTTTTGCTCGTTTTCTGATTTTTTTGGTTTTTGAAGGTTTTAAATTTTTTTCCCAAATAAGTGATTGCAATGAAATAAGCAAACTCTAAATCTGAAATTGACTAATAACAACTCAATGCAAATGATAACGAACAAATCTGATTTTATTACTTCCAGAGGGTCTGAAGTAACTGTACGAGGCAATTAGATTGAAAACATACAAAGAAATAATATGGTCTCAGTACCTCCAACTTCTCCCTATGCCTGGATATTGAGTTGGCAGTGCAAAAACTTAATATTTCTTCATGTCACTAATGCTGCAGCTGCTGACGTCCTGATCTGAGACTAAGAATGCTGAAACCCTAGGATGTATGGCTGGTGTATTGCCCAAAAGCCTTTCTTGCAGCCTCTGTGAAAATGTACAAGCTCAGATTTGTGAGCTTCCT
Source organism: Thuja plicata (assembly GCA_018584345.1). Classification (NCBI taxonomy): domain Eukaryota; kingdom Viridiplantae; phylum Streptophyta; class Pinopsida; order Cupressales; family Cupressaceae; genus Thuja; species Thuja plicata. The sequence continues at coordinate 1,152,315 of MU227701.1, forward strand.
GCCCCAAACGGCTGCCAAAATGTTCTGATCTGCACAAATAGTCACCCATGTCCCGGCTGGGTCAAATCTGATATAAACTGGAGATGTACGACTGGGAATGGTTTCTCAATATTTGTAAATCTTCCCTCCAAGGCTATTCATATGGTGCTCTCCATATCTCCTAGGCTATTCTCGATGGCAATTCTTAAACTAGCCACCATAAACTCCACTGGAACAATTGCTTCTTGCCCGTACATCAACGTAGGGCTTCTGTCTGGTTGTTACCCTGTATGTTGTTCGATCAGCCCACAACACAAAGGGTAACTTTTCTTCCCAGTTCTCCTACTCCACCCCACAGGATTTATAAATCACAGACACAAGTATCTTGTTGGTGGCCTCCGCCTGACCATTGGCTCGAGGGTAATACGGGCTTGACAAAGAATGGAAGATTTTGAATTCCATCGTCAACAACCGGATGACATGATTTGCGAAGTGCCCTCCTTTGTCGCTCGTCCTCTGGATGGGTATGCCATATCTCATTATGATTTGCTCGTATATAAATGCTGCCGTGCTCAGGGCCGAGTTGCCCGGCACGACCCGTGCCTCCGCCCACTTCGTCATGTATTCCGTGGCTACCACAATGTACCGACACCTCCGAGCCCAACTTACCTTGAGAGGTCCGATAAAGTCCAAGCCCCACCGTTCAAAGAGTTCCTGTGCATGGGAGGGGTTGAGAGGCATGAAGTCTCTCTTCAAGGGTTTTCCGGCCCGTTGGCAGGTGTTGCAGCTTGTGACCCATTCCCGGGCGTCATTATGTAGTGTGGGCCACCACAGACCCGCCAATAGGACCTTTCGCGCTGTTGTGTCCGGTCCCATGTGACACCTTGCCAATCCTTCGTGTGCTTTCCTTAGTACGTTTGGAACTTCTTCCTCCTTGACACACCTTTGGAGCACTTGGTCAGGTCCCATTTATACAACAACCCATTTATTAACTGGAAGGTTCTGCTCCTCAGCACCAGTTTCCTTCGTTCGTCAGGCGACATATCCTTCGGAAATTGCGATGTTGAGAGGTAGACCCCTATACTTGTGTACCACACCGGCAAGATGGCAATGTGGAATAAATGTGCGTTGGGGAAATCGTCATTGACGCCCTCGGGTGGTTCCCCGGACTTGAGTCTTGAGAGATGGTCCGCGATCACGTGGCTCTTCCCCGGCCGCACAATGATCGTGAAGGTGAATTCGTGTAACATCAACAACCATCTGCTTACTCTGCCTTGAATGATGGGCTTATTGACCAGGTACATTAATGCCTGGTGGTCCACATAAAACGTGAACGGTGTTGCCAAGAGGTGATGCCTGAACTTCTGTACGACATATACGATCCCGAGGGCTTCCCGCTCCATGGTGCTATAGTCTTTGCCTTCGACAACAATCTGCTAGCAAAATAGATGGGGTGATCGAGACCGTGGTCGCCAACTTGGGCAAGGGTTGCACCAATTGTAAAGTTCGAGGCATCCACATGACCGCGGAAATCCTTATCCCAATTAGGATACACCAGGATCGGTGCTCCGACTAGCCTTGTCTTCAGTTCCCCGAATGAAGTATCCTACTCCGTTGTCCACACATAGGGTTCCCCCTTTCGAGTCAGCCTGTCGAGGGGATAAGAGACTTGTGCGAAGTTCTTTATGAAGTGTCTATAATAGCCGATGTGCCCTAAAAACGACACTCCTGTCACGTCCGTGGGGGCCTCCATTTCTACGATTACCCAGACCTTGTTGGGATCAGTTTTTAACACGGTCTTACAAAAAATATGGTCCAAGAGTTTCCCCTGTGGAACCATAAACCTGCACTTTTTCGGGTTGCGTGCTAACCTTGCTAGGCGACACCTCTCCATGCACTCCCGAAGTTCTACCAGGTGCGTGTCCTGCCCGCTGAAAATATAACAGTGATCTAGAAAGGCTCGAAAATTCCCCATCGACATTTTGTCGAAGACGTGGAGGATTATTCTTTGAAACGTTGCTGGTGCATTGCATAGATTGAAGGGCATCCGGTTATATGCGTACACTCCATCCTCTACCTCGAACGTCGTTTTCAATTTATCCTCTTTTGCTATAGATATATGATTGTACCCGGAGAATCCATCCATAAACGAGTCCATCTCATGACCCGTAACCTCTTCGAGGATTGTATCTGTAAACGGAATGGGGAAGGGGTCTTTTAGTGACAACATTGAGGCATAGAAAGTCGACGCAGACCCTGATTTGGTTGGCCTTTTTCTTTAGTGATATCACTATCGGAGATACCCATTCACTTGTCTGCACCCTTAAAATAATTCCTGCCTCAAGCACCCGCTAGATTTCCTCATCCATCCTCGCTGCGTAGTTCTTGTTCATCCTGTACGGTCTTTTCCGCACGGGTACCGCTCCTGGTACCAAGGGGATGCAGTGTACACACAACTCCAGTGGCACACCCTTGAGGTCTTTGTAAGTCCATGCGAATACATCCTTATATTCCATCAAGATTTTAAATGCAGCGGTCTTTAGCATGGGATTCCAATCATCCCCTACTAGTATATTGCGTGGATTTTCTTCATCCCCGAGGTTGGTGGCCTGCAAGGATGGTTCTTCATACTTGATTGGTTTCCCTGCATCGAATTGATGGGCTGGAATGTCGTTTACGTGGGCCTCCCCTTCCTTGTACTCCCCGTATTCCGGGGGGAACACTTCTTTCTCTTGTTCCACTTCTTCCACCATCAGCATGTAAGTATGAAAGAGCTCGTAGTCCTCCATTTGCCAATGGAAGAGTCCACTTATCAAACTTGTGTCATCCTCCGAACATTCTCCTAGTTCTAGGACACCTTCATCATTAGGTTCTATTTGATCCTTTCCATCATCCACTCAGCCACATTCTCCGTCAGACTCCGATTCCGAAGATGCAATCTCCTCACTCACCATCTGGGTACGAAGGTCGATGACGAACTTCCACCCTCCGCTTTCCATGGAAAGCATGTTCCTCTTCCAATTATGATTTACCTTCGCCATCACTAACCATCCCCTCCCTAGGATGGCGTCATACCCTTTCTTCTTCGGTGGAATCACAACAAAGTCCAACACAAACAGTTGCGTTGCTATGGTAACTTAGTGGGCCATTAGTGTCCCGAGGGGTTTGATTCCCTATTGGTCAACACCCAGTAAATTGAAGGTTGGCGGCCACAGGGTAGGCTTCCCGAGTAGCTTCCAAGCTTCCTCAGGGAGGACATTCACCTCATACCCTCCATCCACAATAGTGTCCGTCAGGATCGTGCCCAGGATACCCATTTCCACGACCGCAGGGTGTCGACCATTATTCACTACCAGCAACATAGGATCTGTTGCCGACTCGCTAGGTACTTGCTGTTCAGTGCCTGCTTGTGCAGTGGTGCCAGGTTGTAGGGAGACGATATTCAATAGTGTTGTCCTTAATTGAGGCATGTTCTGAAGGTCTTGGATTTTGACTGGTACCTCCATTTGTAACATCTGCCATACTATATTATTTTTTTTCTTCTGTTCGCTTGGAAGTGCTAGCCTTGTCATGTGTATCCTTCTGTACCTTCATTGCTTTCTCAATCTCCTCTCTAGCCTCCCGTACCCTCTGTTTCTCCATACGAGGATCAGGGTACCGGGCCTGTTTTGCTTGGTCCCGAGTGATAACAAGCATCGTTTCTTCCTCGATGTTGAGGTAGTTCACACCGGTTTTCGGACAGTTAGCATCCTCATGATCTCCAGGGCCGCACCATCAACACAACTTCTGTGCTGTGTCGCTCTTATGGCAGTCGCGGGGCAAAATGACCCCACTGGTTGCATGCCCAACACTGGATCATCGGCTGTCCCTTCGGATCATATTGTATCCGGCTCAAATTACTATTGTCATTATTTCCTCTCCCTAGGCGTCGGTTATTTCGGAACCCGTCGGATGATGCGTTATTGTTTGTTTGTTGTGCGGTGTTTGGCGCCCTTGAGGTAGACGGTTGTTCATGTGTAAAGAGTACTTGTTGTCCCGTCGTCTTTATGTTGTATGGGCATTCCTTAATGAAATGACTTGTAACCTGGCAAATGTCGCAGAATGATTTTCTTGGGCATAAACCCTTCGTGTGCCCGTTCTCGTTACACTCCGTGCACCACAGTTCTCCTTCATCACTTCGTCCTGCGTTCCCCTTCATTGATTTAAATTCCTTCCTCATTCTTTCCATATCCTTTTGAAGAGCCTGCACTTTCTTGTTGAACTTGTCATCGCTGCTTCTTTCTACAAATGCATCACTTCTCGATGAGGACTTACTCTTCTTCTTCTTGGAAGTTGTCTTCACTTTCTAGATTCATAGCTCTGTCGTATGGGTCTGCGTACGATGTGGGTGGTACTATATTCATCTTCTTCTTGAGGGAATGTTTTAATCCCTTGACAAACCATCTCTTTTTTAATTCGTCGGCTGGTTGAGCCTTCATCTTCTCAAGCAGCTCTTTCAGCCTCCGATTGTAAGCTTGTACTGTTTCCTTCTTTCCTTGTTTGGCACTGTAGATTTGAGCAACTATTTCGTTGTCGTCCCGAAGCAATCATAACTCAGCCTGAAATTCCTTCCTGAGGTTATCCCATGTGTTTATTGTTGCTTTATTCATGTCGGAATACCAATCAATGACAACTCCTCGTAGGGTTGCTGGAAATTGTTGGACCCATTCGTCCTTGTCCACCATTGCATTCACCGTCCAAATGGTTTCGCAGGTCCGACAGTGCCTTACGTGATCTTCTTTCCCGTCGCCATTAAATTTTGGTAGTTTTTGTTTTTGTGACATCGTTGGTCTCTTCGCCGCTACTGTTGGCTGTTGTTGTCCCCTTTCAGATGGATTAGAACCAAGTTGTATTTGACTGTCGTGCTGCTGTGTCCCTCCGACACTCTTGGCAGCCCCGGTGTCCTCTCCCTCGGTCTCTTCCTCCCTCTGTCGAATCTCCCTAGCCTCTGTGCGTGGTGTGAGTGACAGACCCCTCAACTGATGTCGGGTATCCTCAAGAAAATCCAATCATTGTCGAGTCTCCTCGATTACACCCTCCCTACTTCTTGCGTGTCGGTCGCCTCCAATCTAATTCCTTCGTCTCCTTTCAGCCTGTTGCCCAAGGATCAAGGCTCTCTGGGCGGCTTCACACTCTATGTATTCTCTTCTATTTTTTTCTTTATTTAACAGATTGGACATTAATTCTTGCAACAAAACATCATTTATTGAAAAAAACACTTTTGTATTAATTCATCCTTCATATACAATGTGTGTCAGTAATCTGGCATTATTACAATTTAAAGTGTCTTCTTTATTCTTTATTCTTTTCTCGAAGGTTCAAGTTTTAGTGATTGTTTCCCCTTTGCTAGGCCCCATCACGTTTTCTGCCTCCCGACGTTTATTTTCTTTAAAGTTGCGGAGGATCTGCTGGCGGCGTTTTTCTCACTCAGTTTCCCCTGTCGATTCCTTTGGGCGAGGGATGTATGCGCTAGTAAACGAGGGAGATGGTTCAACAATCGGTTGATCGGGGGACTTACTTCGAGAGCATTCCAAACTACACCCTCTAGTACTTGCGCTTCGGTGGCCTCTCCCAGTATGTAAGTCTCAATTGCCGTGCGTAACAGAATTATGAAGTCCGACGTCAAAGTATCTTCGCCCTCGTACAATTCCTTCCTTCCGTCGTCATCCCTTCGAGTGCCATTGTCAAGGGGTTAGCCCATTTATCCCTTGTACGCCATTAAATAACTTGTCGCTCCCGAGTTTGTCTAGGCAACGACACCAAATGTTTGCCCCGTAGGGTAAACAAGAACTATTGCATACAGATAGGAAAGTAAAGTATAACACAAAATATAGAGAGAACTTAACAGTATTTCATTACTTCATTGATTACCAAGTACAATATTATGCCAACAACAGGATATCTCTTCTATCGAGAGAGTACAAACATATAAGGACCGAGGGGTTGCGAGGCGAACCGTCGCACCTATGTAGCTTTCTATCCCTCAGTTATGTCAACTTATTCTAACTACCCATGTTTCCCGACAACATCATCCCCCCCAAAAGAACAGTCGTCTCTGACGACTAACAAAATGGAGATAATGTAGACAACTAAACATAACAAAATCATGAATGAGAAGAAGGGGGCGGAGGGAGCGTCCTTGAAGAGGCTGATTGTAAGGCCGAAGAATCCAACCGAGCGCGTAGCTCATAGACCTGCTGTGTGCTCATCTGTAAGTCCTGGTCTGCCACCATCCGATGCTCAAAGCTATTTTCACCATCATGGTTGCCTCCAAGAGCTCCTCTTTTGTATCAGATTCCTTGCTAGCCAGTTTGAGACCAAGATGCAGGGCATGCCTTTCTTCACTAACCTCCACCAACTGTTGCTCATAAAAGGATTTCTCCTCAGCTAACCAAGCCTCCAAAGCTACTTTCTCTGTCCGAACGACCTCCAACTGAGCCACCATCGCGGCCCTCTATGCGGCCCAAGCTGCCTGTTGGCTAGTCAACTCCTGGGTACGACAAGCCAAATCTCCCTCCACTGCTCCCAACTAGGTGGCCATCTCCTCCCGAGTTGTCTGTGCGGCCACCAGAGCAGTCCCATGTCCTATGGAAATATGCTCCGTACGCCTCATGGTGTAATAGCCCTCCTGAAGGCCTACTCTATCTGTCGAACAAGATCCTCCACTCGGCTCTCTACCACTGGCTCATCAACTGCCTAGTCGTTCAACATCTCCACTGTATCGACGGTGGGCCATCCTCCTGACTCAAAACAAGCTGCAAAGGCTGTGGGGCAACCAATCCGTACAAAGGACAGTAACCACTCCAAATCGTCAGCTACACTCTCCAGAGCCCGACACTGTGTGGAAGCCACTACCCGACAGCCTCAGGCAACCATGTCTGCTAAGTAGGCCTCAACGTCCTCCATGATGGGCTCCCTCGAAGGCTCTTAAGGGATGATGAACTTAGGCCCATGCAACCACATTTAATCACATCGGCCAAGTGTACGACCTCCTCTACCAAGTGCATCGCACGACCCTCCGCTGCCAAGTGCTCAGTGTGGACCCTTGTACGTGAGGCCGCTGCATCCAAGTCAATCACCTCCGGGAGCACATCTCGTCGGCGAGAGAGAATTGTTGTTCCAATTGGTGCTAAGGGTGTCATCTAGAAATGTCCTCAGTATTTTGGGTTCATTTCTCTAAAGGTAAACCTACAAAGAGATATTAGCAAGAACAATTTGAAGATAAATATATACAAAGAAAACTAATTAACTAGCTATCTACCCCATTACTAACCCCTCCAAAAAAAAGTCTACCAGGTCGGTCTCATAACCTTAATGAGGACCCTTTTGTTCCTTTGATTAAATCTTGTCGTCGTTCTCTGGAGTGCATCCTTAGGGACTTCCTGAGCGAAGTCTGCCAGGTCGGGCTCATGACCTTAATAAGGATCTTCTCTAATCCTTTGGCTCGATCTTGTCGTCGTCCAGTGGAGCGCATCTCTCAGGGCTTATAGGCTGACCATTATCGGGTCCATTCCTCTTCTTGGAATAGCGTCCTCTATCCAAGGCTTAATTACATATGCATATGTGGGTCATCAGTATATACTGGCTTAGTGGGACTTAATCCCCTTTAAAAATATTTTCTATTCATATTTGAGCAATTTTGAATTACAACAATAATCTAATTTTTAAATAAATTCCTTCAATTACTTTAGATCTTATATATATATATATTCATTTGTAAACACCCTTTTTATAAATCTGATTTTATTTATTCTGAATTTGGAATCATCATTATGTTTGAATAACAATTACCTTATTGAATAATAATTACCTAAGTTGCCGGTTCGGATTCTGGTTCGGATGCGGGACCGAGATTCGGGTTCGAAATTCGTTCAAATTTTTTTTGGGCTGGGTTCGATTCGTTTTGGGTTCGTCCATACAAGTTTTTTTTTAATATATATATATATATATGCAGCAGCAAATAAGTTCATACATTACTATGCTGATAATAATGCAACATAGCAAAATACAACAGTAATCTGCCACTGAGGAGAATAGAGACTTGTTGCTGAGGAGAGACAGGCTCTGCAAGAATAAAACACCTGCCGTTTTTTCTAAAACACTTGGTGTGTGTGAATAAAACACAATTTTGGTGAGAATGCGGTTTTAGAGAAACTTTTAGGTTTCATTCGCATTAAAATAATGTTAAAAAACTTAAAGGAAAAGTCAACAAAATTGACTTTTGGTCAAATTCACCCGACATTCGCACCAAATTCTGCCAAATTCGTTCTGGGTTCCAGCAGCTAGAAACAAATTCGCTGAAAACGGTGATAAATTCGTCCAGGGTCCTGCTCAGCGAATTTGGAGCGAATTCATCAGAGGAAAACCGAATTTGGAGCGAATTCGCACCGAACCCGACTTTGGAGCGAATCGACTTTCGACTTCAGCCTCCAAGCAGCGAATGTGGTAACTTAGATAATTACTATATATATATATATAATAATAATAATAATAAAACTTAATACTTACCATAAATGACAGTTTGTCTTGGTGCGCAGACTACCTGTTGACCAGCGCAACTTCTATCTCACCTGCACTCTATTTTCCGACCGACAACCTCTGGTCCCCCCTTCTTTATTACTGTTGACCAATTAATATATGTGTTTGTGGGAGGGAGTCACGTCCCCTTTATAAGGAGTCGCCCCTTTAGGGGGTGCGATTGGTCGCAGCCTTAAGGCTGCGACTCAATCACACCACCTAAGGTGCAACTCCACAAACCGACAACCTTTTAAAACATGTTGTGTTTTAATATATTATAATATATATATATATATATATTATTTTTGTATTTACAAATACATTATCCATAATATTTAATTTATTTATTAATTTAATTTAAATGATTATTATTATTAGCAACTATATTATTATTATTAATATTTTTAAATGTTATTAATTATTATTAAATATATTAATAATAATACTTTCAATTTCTCAATTATGATAATATAATATATGTATATTATAAATATCGTAATATATATTATTCTTATAATAGCTTGTTTAAATGTAATAATAATCAATATAATAATAATTCTGATTCTTTAATTTTATAGTAATATTGTTGTCAATGACAACGTGGTCAATCTTTAATTAATTAATGTAATAAATACAATGATTTAAAGGTACACTTAGAATACATATAATGACTAGTGATTATTTCTTATATCGTGCTTGTTTTCTTTTAATAAGTTTAAATCTTTAATTAAAACTTATTTAATCATATATCGACTTTATTTGTATTATTTTTAATATTATTATTTATTAAATCCTTATTTGAAAAGGGGACATTACATATAGAGATGCTGAGGTTGCTAATGGGTATAAGAGGGCATTTAATAAAATCTTCCGCGATTCAGGTGTGGCGGCAAGTGTTAGGAGTGAATTTGGATTGTTTATCTCATGAAAAGATATCCACCCTACTGCTGTTAATGACAAGCATAATGGATGCTATTAAATGGTGGTACCTTCATGGGAAGGATTATATATACCTCCAACCTCTTGCAATTAAGATTCTATCACAAGTAAGTTTTTAAGTTTTTTTCTTTTTTTTGGCCACTTGCATTGTAGAATTTAACACTTAACACTCTTGAATTTATCTTGTATTTTTAATTTTTAATTTTGCTGGTTTTCTCTCTAGGTTGCGAGCTCTTCTGCCTTCGAGCGGAATTGGAGTACATACTCCTTATCCACTCAGTGAAGCGTAACTGGTTGGCTGCAAAAACATAAGACTTGGTGTTTATTCACAACAACTTGCGCCTCTTGGCACGTAAGGATCCAAAATACAAGAAGGGGCCAGAGAAGCTTTGGGATGTAGCACTTGAGTCTGCTGACTTGGATTTGACCATTCAGGATCTTGCTAGAGCCACTTTGGTTGATGTGGATGATGATGATGATGATGACACGACACCCTCTAGTGCTAGTGGAACCGGTTTGGTTTCCAATGATGTTGATCTACCACTTGATCTTGATTTTTTTGCTAATCCATTTGATGATTGATGAACACTTTCATGATTCATGAACATTGAATCATGTTTCAAACTTTAATGAACTATATTTTGAATTTTCATTTTGTAATTCAGTAATTCAACATAGAGCAATGATCAAGTATTTAAATTTTTAATGTTTATCTTTGACATTTGGCATTGATCAATGATCAAGCATCATAGATTCATACTATGAAATGATTTAGTTTTACAATTATGTATATTTCTCTTATTTTTTTGTATATATAATGCGTATATATATATCAGAGTAACGAGAATTGCAGCGATTCAGGCAATTCGGCGATCCGACTCGACCTAGCCGATTTTTTTTGAGCTAGAATCGGAATCGGCCGATTTTTACCGATTTTTCTTGCAAAAATCACATGAATCGCGATTCATGCATGAATTGGAGATTTTCCCTGTCGTGAATCGGCCACGGCAGCTTAAAGTGAAGACTAAAAAATAAAAAAAAACACAAAAGTTTTTTATTATTTGTTTGCTTATTTGCCTTGGTTATAACCCTAAAAGGGCTTCTATTTCATTTGTATGAGTTAAAGTGAGGGAAAGTGAGAGAGAGGAAGAGAAAGGAGAAAACATAGGTTTCCAACTAGCAAGAAA
>MU227701.1:1165210-1192674 GCA_018584345.1 Thuja plicata
ACAGGAGAAGTATGGGCCCATTTGGGAGATTATTGATAGGAGATGGCAGAATCAGCTCCATAGGCCCATTCATGCAGCAGCTTATTACCTAAATCCTGCATTTCGTTTCCGTCCTGACTTCAAGGCGAATGACGAGGTTCACAGTGGCCTGTTTACAGTGTTACAGAAGATGAGTGGCCATGTCCCAGCTACAACCAGAACCATAGAGCTAGACAAATTTAATTATAAGGAAGGTGTCGTCTTCTCTAGTCCAATGGCCATAGAAGGTCGGTCATCAATACAACTAGGTAACCATAAAAATAATATAACCTTAAGTTATATATCTTTTAAGTTTTTAACGGTTTAACCTTTATGAGACTAATTGTTTTTTCTTTCATTTATTTCAGATAGATGGTGGGAGATGTTTGGGTCCTCTGTCCCAACTCTTCAGAGAATTGCCATTCGGATTTTGAGTCAGCCAAGTAGTGCCTCTGGATGTGAGTGTAATTGGTCCATGTTCGAGCATATCCACTCAAAGAGGTGAAATAGGTTGAATGATCTTGTCTTTGTTCATTACAACCTCCGGCTTAGGACAAGACAAATTTTGGACCCTGACAGCTCTCCGATCACTCTAGATGAGGTTGATCCAGAGTCAGAATGGCCGACTGAGGCTACCGATCCTGTCTTCACAGAGGAAGACCATGAGTGGGTTGACCAGGCAGATAGAGAGGCCGAGGCAGTGGCCATAGCAGAGGAGGAGCTTAGATCACGTTCAGGCACTGGCAGACGCACACGCACACGTAGAGACTCTACAGTTTCAGCCCCTGCTGCTGTTGTTCAGGAGTCTGTGTTACCTGCGGGGGCTATGGCTACTCAGAGCTCTAGGACCTACCTTAGACGCCTTACTAGGAGGAATAATATAGATTACTCAGAGGCTGAGGCTGAGGCTGCGCCCGAGCTAGAGGATGATGATTCAAATTGAGGCACTTGGCAGATAGACTTGTTTTTTTATTTTGTTTACAAAGTTACAAACATATGTTTCATAACTTCATAATTATAACTTATATGGATCTTCATCTTGACATACATATATGATTTGATGTCATTGGTTTTATCATTTATGCTTTATTATAGAGTTACATTTACATCAACTATGTCCTTGAAATCCTATGTATGTTAGGCTTTAGCTTCTATTTGATGATGTTATAGTGTGCTTATTAAGTCATATTCAATAAATGGTGCATGAAATAAGTTTTAAATCATTAAAATTTCTAAATTTCAAGGGTTTTTTCACTTTGCCGATTCGTAGCCGATTCATTGGCGATTCACCGCCGATTCGCGATTCGATTCGGCCTTGCCGATTCCGAGCCGATTCTGATTCTCGTTACTTTGATATATATACACATAAACCCATACGAATCATAATGGAAAAAAAATTCACGAACCCATGAACCGGATTCTCAAACCCAAACCCGTCCACGAATCCGAACCAATAACTTAGATAAAATTATTCTAATTGTTGGCACCTGTCCACAAATGATGTCTAACCACTGCCAACTAATTGACAGTCTCCTTAAATTTAGGGATCCTCCCTAAAAAATATGAACTGCACCCAAAGTCTCTAGGTTGCTCTCAAAGGTCCCCTGATGCATTCGGTCAACTCTCAATTAATCTCGAAAAAAGAGGGATCCCTCCTAAAATCTAGGAGATTGTTCCAAATTGTCCATGATGGCTCTCAAAGCCAATGCGTGGCTCCACAAATGCCTAAATGGGTCCCTTATGCACTCTGGCCTACGAGAACCCGTATAATAGGCCAACCTTCATTGACATTTGAATTGCCTAAGGAGGGGATATTATAGTCCGCCCTCCTTGAGATTACTTGTCCTCAAGCAACCTCAACCCCGGGTGTTGCAAAATGTGTTCACTCTCTCGTGTAGCATCCTCTATTGGCAGATCCTTCCAGTTGACTAGATATTCCCCAATAACCCTCCTCCCTAGTCTTCTCTCTCGGGTGTCAACAATAGCCTCAGGGATCAAAATCAGTCTTCCCTCCTCATCAAGCGGTGGCAACACTGTAGATGATATCACATTATGCCCAATTGCCTTCTTGAGGCGAGACACTTGGAAGATGATATGTACCCGGTTGTCAGGTGGTAACTCCAACTCGTAAGCCACCTCACCAATACACCTGATGACCTTGAATGGTCCATAATAGCGTAGCTTAAGTTTCTCGGGCCCATTCTACCTGAAAGTGGACATTTTGTAGGGTTGCATCATAAGATATACCATATCACTCACCTCTGTTGATCGGTATAATGTTTTTGTTGATTCTGAGCTTTCTAGATGTTCTCCTTTAATGCACTCATGATATCCTGGTTAACTTGTAAGAGGTCCTTGGAACTTGACGCTCTACTGTCGCCAAGAAGAAAATCTAGAGAGATGGGCGCATCATACTCGTACAATGCCATGAAAGGTGACATGTGGATGGACATGTGGTAGGTCGTGTTGTAGCGATATTCACACAAATTTAGCCACCTGACCTATGCCTTTTGCTGCCTCGATATGTAGTTTTGAAAGTATCCCTCCAACCATTTATTCACTATCTTTATCTGACCATCCGTCCGGGGGGTGGTAACTAGTGCTTTGGGTGAGCTCAGTGCCATTGAGCCTAAATAAATCCTGCCAAAAGTGACTCATGAACTTGTTGTCCCTGTCACTAACTATGCTCCTCGACAACCCATGAAGCTTGAATACCTCTTTGAAGAACAAATCTACCACCTGTATTGTCGTATATGTAGTGGTGATCGGAAAAAGGTGTGCAAATGTAGTAAGTCTATCCACCACAACGTAGATGCAATCTGTGCCTTGGGCTTTGGGCAAGCCTGTGATGAAGTCCATTGAGATACACTCCCACTTCCTAGTCGGATTGGGAAGGGGTTGCAATAAACTTGCAGTGAGGGTGTGCTCCTGTTTATTCTGTGATAGGTAGGGCACTCACGTATATATCTAAGGACCTCTAACTTAAGCCCCTTCGAAGTGAATTTCTCATGTATGTGTCGGTATGTCTTAAAGTACCCTGAATTTCTGACCATAGGTGCATAATGAAAAACACACAGTATTTGTCTCTTTATCTCCAATCCGGTACTAAAAAGATCCACCCCTTGTAAAGATCATTTACAACTCTATTTCTATCATCCTGCAATTCCCCGTCAAGAATACCAGTAGCCCATGTGTCCTTAGGATACTCAGTGGAAATCAAACCTCACCAATCATCTACATCTCTCCAATAGAACACAAGTGGGGTCTCCTCAATTAGGCATCAACAACAATATCCTTCTTTCCCTTCACATAAGCAATATCAAAATCGTAAGCTTGGAGCTTACTGACCCATTTCTGCTAACGATCGTTGAGATCCCGCAGAGGGAGGAAATGTTTTAGGTTGTTATGATCTGTTTTTACTACAAATTTGCTGCCCACAAGGTACTGCCTGAACTTAGCCAACACATGCATGATGGCTAACATTTCCTTATCGTAAATGCTGTAACTTCACTTTAGCCCCCTCAATTTCCAACTCTCGAATGTTATGGGGTGCTTGTCCTGCATCAGTACTACACCAAGTCCCTCTCTTGAGGCATCACACTATAACTCAAAAGGCCTAGTGAAATCAGGTAATGCAAGAACTGGGCATGGGCTCATCAACGCTTAAATTGCTCAAAACAATGTTGTGCCTGCTCAGTCCAAATGAAAGCCCCTTTCTTTGTCAAATCTATGAGAGGTGCTGCCCACTGTGAAAACCCCTTCACAAAGCATTTATAGAAACCACACAACCCAAAAAATTTAAAAATCCCTTAAGCTATGTGAGATTCTTGGGTGGGGCCAATCAACAATAGTTTGGATTTTCTCCGTATCAACTCAGACTCCCTTTGCACTCATAATATACCCCAAATAGACCAACTTTGTCATCCTGAAGTCACACTTGGACTTCTTGGCATATAAGGACTCCCTCTCCAAAATGTCTAGCACCTCCTCAAGGTGTCTCAAGTGCTCACTCGAAGTCCTACTGAATACCAAAATGTCATTCAAGTAGATCGAAACAAATCTCCGCAACTGATGTTGAAACACCCTACTCATACAAGACTGAAATGTGGCCGGTGCAATGGTTAGGCAAAATGACATAACTAGGATCTCGAAATGCCCATAGTGACACTTGAATGTTGTCTTCTCCACATCCTTCTCTCTCATCCGTATTTGATGGTAACCATATCTCAAATTGATCTCGGAGAAGTAACAAGCTCCGTGTAACTCATCAACCAACTCATCTATGCGGGTTATGGGATGTATGTTCTTATTTTAAGCACGATAGTCAATGCACATGCGAAGGGTCTCATCTTTCTTCGTAACCAATACAATTGCGGATGCAAATGAGCTCTTACTAGGCCGTATATGCCCCATATCAAGCAACTCCTTAATTGTCTTCTCTATCTCGTCTTTGAGTCATTTGGGGTGTGTGTATAGGGTGATGATGATAGGTTTTGCACCCTCCTCTAACTCAATGATGAGCTCAATGCCCCTGTCTAGTGGTCTACCCGGTGGTATGTCACTAAACTCCTTACTGTGTTTAGTTAGGATCTCCTGAATTTGTGGAGAGTAGTCACACTTCTACTGCTCTACTGCAGTAGGCATCAAAACACTCTATTGCCCACTCTACTTACTCATTCTAATCAACCTCTCCATCCTCCTCAAGGATATTGTGCGGATGCTCCCATTTGTCAAGCCTTTCAATACGCGCTTCCTCCCATTTACTTCAAATCTCATCTCCATAGTATGCACATTGAGGTAAAACTCGTCAATCATATAAAGCCATTTCATCCTAGGATGACATCCATCTCGCCCAAACCAACAACATGGTAATCTGCCTGCAAGTCATTGTCATTCAACCTCAAGGGGAGGTTAAGAATCCTCCTGGTACATTTGACATTAAATCCATCCACCACTCTCACTCTGAATCCCTCAAATTCCTCTTTCTATAGTCCACGCCTACTCACGAGCCCCTCATGAATGAAATTATGTGTAGCACATGTATCAAGTAAAGTGATCACTCCCTGCCTTTCTAAGACTCCTCTCATCCTGAATGACCTCTCATTTTGGATACTAGAAATGTGTGCCATGGGTTTCTCATCCTCCTGCTCTTTCACTAACCCCTCAGATGCACTCACTGTCACAAGTCTCTGTTTGTTGATCTGAAATTTCAGAATTAGTATCATTTGTTGAAAGGTACTCCATCTTGTTTGCCTTCCCCTTTAAAGAGTTTTCATGCTTGGGATCCCATGGTTCCTTGCATTTGAAGCACAAATTCCTACGTCTTAAGTCATTGAGAGACTCATCATTTGGTTTCTGGGAGGGCATCTTTTGCTGTTCTAAAACTTTATGAAATGGTTTCCTATCCTTATTGCTTGGAAAAGGCTTGGAAGAAGCCTTGTTCCTTGAATCAACATGCTCCATGCTTCTAGCCTTCTTCATGGCATACTGTAATGTAGGTGGATCGAATGCTCTAACCCAATTGTGCAAAGGATCTAAGAGCCCTTCTACAAATATAATTGTCAATCTCCTCTCGGAGATATCTGTCATCATCACCGACCTCTAAAACTGAGAAATATAAGCCTCCAAAGACCCATATTTCTTGAGCTGTGCAAGCTCCCTAAAATACATTTCCTACTCCTTCCAATCAAAGCGCTCGATGAGTCTATTATAGGAAGTGGTGTAGCGGTGTCCCAAAGTGATCAATTTGTGGTACCACCACTCATGTGCTACACCATCTAAGTGTAAAGTAACAAACTTAATCGCCTCCTCCTCTGACATGGGCCTCAAGTAAAGATAATTGTTTAGCTTCTGCACCCATGCACGAGCTGTATACCTTTTTCCTCCATCAAAATGTGGCAAGGTCAACTTGCCCACAACCTGTTGGAAATCCTTGTTACCCTGTGTAGCCTTGTGATTTGCTTTGCCAGTTGAACTTGCCCTATGTTTCTTTTGTCCAATGAACTGATCAAGGGACAAAAACTCCCTCACCTCAGGTTGTAAGGTCATATACTTTGTATAATGATGTCGGATCTCCTCTGCTCCTTAAACCTATAGCTCCGACCCTCATCCTCGTGGGGTAGGTAACTCCTCTCATGGAGTGAAAACAGGCTGTAGTGGCCTTGGAACAAAACTGGAAGTTGTAGTATGCTCACCCTATGGCTTGCTAGTCTCTCCTGTATAAGAAGTACGCTGAGGCTGTCCCTCTTGTGACTGATTCTACTTAACCGTTTGTCCCAATAACTGAAACAATATATCCATCATGGTGTGAAATTTTCTCTCGATCTTTGTACTAGGCCTAATAGACCTAGCCTTCTCCTTCTTCTTAACCATGGTGTCTGACTTGTGATGACCAAGAATACTAGATATTGTTTCACCTTCGAGAATTAATGTTGACTGCCACTGAGTGTGATTCCCTCTCCTGGTGTAGTTCTAATAATGTTGTTCACTCATCAAGGGTTATAATTTTGTTCAAAGGATGGCAAGAATATTTGTGCTCTGATACCACTATAATGACCACCCCCTATTCTGGATTTTGCCAAAGTCTGATTTTCCAGCAAATTTATTTATTTTCTTAATTTCTTTGTTGTTTTGAAGTTTTATATTTTTTTGGTTTTTTATGGCAAATTGCAAATACTTGGAAATAAATAAAAAATTTGAAATCAAAATTACTGCAAATAAAATACACGCAAAATGAGATATTTTGATTTTATTTATTCAAAATAACTGATCACATACCCGTACTGAAGTTGTATGGTCTGATGCAAGATGGAACAAGTACTATGTCTGCAAACAATTTTCGCCCTCCTGAATTGTATCTGTCGTCCAAGTTAAGGAGTCTGATCTGATATTTAATTCTGATCTGCCTCAAATCACCTTCTCAAACCCTAATGCCAACCTGGAGCACTTTGGTTTTCTCGTAAGAGTGGTGCGGATAGGTCTAGACGCTTAGGAACTTGATGGTATGCTGTCTAAATTCCAGATCTGTAATATTCTCAACTGTTATCTGCTTAAATCAACCTGATCTGAGAATTTCCTTCCAAGATTTTGTTCTCATTCAAGCTGATGATGGTGGTTTGCTCAAGGAATACCTTTAGATGGTCTCTCACACTTGTAGATAGTCAATCTTCTGAGAGTTTTTGTTCTCAGAGAATTTGTGCTGCTGTTAAACTCCTGCCCAGAGCTCAATTTCCAAGAATGCGAAGTTAGAAATGAGTTTCTAATAATCCAAAATGGCTGCCCATTGGTAACTTTATTCATTTCTTCTTCCCTCCAAAAGGCTCGAACTCTTCTAGAGTTTTTCACCATTAATTTCATGAATTTTATTAAAAGCGATAATTTCCTAAAGTTGTCGGCCATGAGGGGTATTTTCTCATTAAAATACAAGTCCACCTTTTTTATTAAAACCTTATAACTTTGTCCACCTAGGAAAGTGTGCCATGGGGCCACTTTATTTTTATTTTATAAGAATATAAAGTGATTTAATTTAATCAATTTAATATTTATTTATTTAACCCAAACTATAGACAATAATTTAATTATTCCAATTTATTCATAAACTCATCCATACTCCAAACTGGATTCTGATTGTTGGCACTTGTCCACAAATGTTGTCTGACCATTGCAAGCTAATTGACAGTCTCCTAAAATTTAGGGATCCTCCCTAAAAAATAGAAATTGTACCCAAAGTCTCCAGGTTGCTCCCAGAGGTCCTTTGATGCATTTTGGTCAACTCGTAGTCAATCCCTAAAATTAGGGATCCCTCCTAAAATTTAGGACATTGTCCCAAACTGTCCATGAGGGCTCACAAAGCCCTGAGCGGGTTCCCTATGCACTCTGTTGGCCTATGGGAACCTGTATAATAGGTCAACCTCCACTGACATCTGAACTACCTTAGGAGGGGACATTACAAACTGAGCTCTATGCTAAGGAAGGCTCCTAGATATCAATAAAGGGAAGCTCCACATTGTGCAAAGCTTTGGCAGTGGCTCAAACCATGCATTTCCTATCAATTGGGGAATGGTGAACGTGATTTAGCAAATAAGGGCCATCATGAATAATTTGAATGAAGTTCAAGTTCAATATGAAAAGAGAACATCATAATGAATGGTTGATCTTCTTATAAAATGAATGGTTGATCATATAAAACATAGATACAAGTTTAATCTTCCCAAAAAAGTTCAAGCTCTGGAAGCCTTACAGATACACAACACTAGTGAAGAGGCTAATTATAATTGAACAACACCAAACACATTATGGAGCTAGCAATGCTGGTCTGGGCTCTCATGGGACGGTTCTTAATCCAACTAAAGGTTCTTAACCTCAGTTAAAAGTTGGTCAAAGGGTTAAACACACCTCATAAAATATGAATATTACAGCAAGTAAGATAGATTTGATGGCACGAATGTTATCTCTAGTGTCCACATGTCTCTTTTTAATAGTTGGTTTGAATTGCTTATCTCTTTCATTCCCACCACAATGACTATTCTAGTAGATACATTGACATTATTAATTGGCACACTAGCTGTTCTTATCTTCTATCACACCTCTTCACTCCTAGTTCACACCCATTACATCAATACCACCTAGCACAAACCCCTCTTTTTATCTATTCGTAACTCTCAAACTACATAGTACAATCATGGGATAGCTCTTAATCCTACTGAAGAATCCCAACCTTGGTTAAAGGTTGGTCAAAAGGGTAAGAAACATGCCCCATAAAATAAAAAATATTAACTCTTGAACTACATAGTACAATCATGGGATGGCTCTTAATCCTACCGAAGAATCCCAACCTTGGTTAAAGGTTGGCCAAAAGGGTAAGAAACATACCCCATAAAATAAAAAATATCATGGTGAGAAAAATGAGTTTGGTGGCATGAATGTTATTTCTAGTGTCCGTTGTCCTTTTTTAATAGATGGATTGAATCGGTCATCTTGTTCATCCCCACCACAAACACCATCCAAGTGGATACGTTAACATTATTAACTTGCCCATCAACTGTTCTCATCATCCATTCTGTTATCAAAGCTCTTCACCCCTTCCATCTCACACCCATTACTTCTGCACATTGAAAACCGAAACCACCTACCACTATTCCTTCTTTTTTCCTATTCACAGAATCACAACCCCCAAGCTAGATAGTAGAAACGAACAAAGAAAGTAAGCACACAAAATATATCCTCGAATCTACCTTTATCCTCTAACATTCCTTAGAATATTTACTCACTTTTAACCCCTTTACTTCATTCCAACTTACAAATCACTTCCCTACATCTTCAATCTTTCATATTCACATTAACTTGCCTAATAAATTCACATCTTCGTCGTCTAGCAAATGTAGTATCGCAGCCCCCCATATGTGAACTTTTCCTATACCTCTTTGTCTTCAATCAAAAATCCCACAAAAATTAGCAAATAAAATCAAAACACAGTCCTCAACCATTGAGCTCCACGCATGGCTGGGAATCAAAAGGCATTTTCTGTCAGGGTCATTGACATTTACACAAAGATACTCCAAAAAATATTTGAATTCTGGTAGAATATCATAGAATTTTTTTTCATTAAACATGCCCCTGTAATAATCAATCAAAAACTTGCTTTGTGAATTGCAATCATTTAATTCATCTAAAGTTATTGAAGGCTTGTTATAATTATTCAAATTCTCTTATATTATATACTGCAATCACATACAGTAAATTTAAAACTATCAAGCTTCATCGGATATAAAAAACTTGAAAGGACGTGATACACATGTTTTTATTAGTTTGTGATTAAGGAGAGTGGGTTTGGCTCCCCATGAATCTCAGTGACCCATGCAAGATAGAGAGTGACCGTCACATGCATATTATTTTTGAAGTTCTAATTGAAATTCCAATAATATTCACATTGTTGTTTCATTTCTATACATGTGCATGCAATTATTGTTGTTTTGCAGTATGAATGGACAGCCTAGTTCTTATATTTCCTCTTTATTTTCTATGCTATTTTGCATGCTAGCTTCATTAGAAACCAAATTACAAACGGTTGCTGTGACATCTATTATTAAGAATTTGCACCTTTTTGGTCTCTATTCCTTTATTTGTTTTAGCTCTTAAGTTTGAATGTTTTGATTTTCTGCTACAGGTTGTTTTGCCTTATTTCAAGTCCAAGTTAGAATCTCTATATAAAGCTCAAAGAGGGGCAATGCTTCAAGCAGCATTATGGGGAAGGGGGGATTCTAATATGCTAGAAGGAGATTCCTTCTCTGACAATGTTGAAGCTACTAGCACAATATCTGAACTGCAAGAACAAGACATTCCTCGTTCCAATCAGATTGTAAAGAAAATGAAGACTTTTCTAGCTGGTTGCTACCCATGGATACATGCTACACAAGAAGGTATGAAGCACATAAAATTTTCAGTTCTACTATGATACGGTTGTCCTGATTGCAATTGCTAGCAGATTATTACGCCGAAGGCGTTCCTTTTTTGAAGTTGCAAAACTTCATTTTAAAATCAACGCTCAACAATGTCAAATAAGATATGCAAGACGATTGAAAAAATCTGTACCGTTTATTTTATTCCCACAAATTAAGGTGTGCCATAATTTGTACTCATGCTGGCACGATAAAAAATGCTAAAAAAAATGGTAGCTGGCAGTTTTTACTTTCTCTTCTCCCCCTATAATTTAATTTCGCTTTTGCTTGACACTGACACCACGGCATCAACGACAAGTAACGAAGAAAATGTACCGCCACCCTTTTGTGCTCTTCGAGGAAGTTTTTCCCCGGTCACTGCACTTTGCACTTCACTTATGGATGAAAGCCCGTCAACTCTTCACCCAATAAAGGTAGACTATTTGAAAATAGAACTTTTTAAATCTTTAAGCTTTTTATGCACATTTGTTTTCATCTTCTATCCATAATGGAAATAATTTGTAAGAAATTATTGCTAGTTTTTTATAATAGTTTATTTTAATTCCTTTACTTTGGATTTCTTATTTCCTATTTTTTCTCCTTTTAAAGGTTTATATTACTAAAATAATACGTATAATATAATGATAGTTAATTAATTATTTAAAAATTTCAATAATAGTTTAATTTAATTCCTTTACTTTGATTTCTTATTTATTATTTATACTATTCTTTTTAAAGGTTTATATTACTAAAATAGTACATATAATATATTGATAGTTAATTAAAGATTTAAAAATTTCAATATTAAATTATTTTTAAAATTTTATTTTTATTTATTTTAATAATTATACTATAATATATGATTAAGTGATTTTAAGATATAGAATAGATTATGGTTAGGATTATGTTTTAGGATTTACGATTAGAATTATAGTTAGGATCATGGTTAGGGTTAATGCTACATCATCGTTAGTGTTATCATTAGGTTTAGGTTAGGGTTAGGGTTTTGCATAGGGTATATGGTTACAATTATAGTTAGGGTTAGGGGTTACATCATGGTTAGTATTATGGTTAAGGTTGGGATTTTGATTACAGTAAGGGTTAATGTTAGGATTGAAGTTAGATTTAGGAATATGGTTAGTTTTATGGTTAAAGTTAGAGTTTTTATTAGAGTTAGGGTTAGGATAAGGGTTTACTTTTAAGTTATAATTAGGGTTAGGTTGTATTTATAGTTTGGGTTATGACCTTGTTTACGATTTTGATTATGCTTAGGATTATAGTTTTTAATGCTTGTGATAAGGTTTAAGGTTAAGGTTTATGATAATAAAGCATAATTATCTTCCTAATTAAGAGGTTTTTAAAATTTATCTATGTAGCTATCACTTCTCTATTCAAACCTATCTTTCCCAAACATCATCGACCAATGATCTTATTAGTTGCACAAATATATGCCAAAATTTTCCTCTAATTGACCTTCAATATGTCTTCGGTGTAGCCATTGCACCCTAAGGTGCAGGTGCGATTGCTAGTTATAGCTTGTAAGTAACAAATTGTGCCTGGTTTGGGAAATTTTCTTTAGCCTCTGTTTATGAATTGACATTTGGAAACAGTTTCAGACTTTTTGATTGAATGATATATGAATCATGGTGAGCTTCAAACAGTACTAGGAGGTTATAGAACAAAACTGTTTTTTCTATACTTTTAAGAAAGGTAAGGTCCTTTTCAGGTTCATGATCCCTAGTGCTTGGTGTACTTATTTGCACTAAGACTACAGGGTAGTTTTTGCAGCATATAAGACCATCCCTTGCACCTGGCTGTATGTAGACTATGAGGTATGCCTACCCGGACCCCTCAAAATTTAAACATGTGTCTGCCCCACTCAAGTACGGGACCTGCGTTGTTAGGTCACCTTGGGCAAGCCAAGTAACGCGGTAGTGAAGAAGCTAGCAAAAGAGTTGTTCTGAGCAGAAGGATAACATTGATGAATATTTTTGGTCATCTCCCTGGCACTGTTTTATTGCCTGGCACTTTTGGTAGGATATTGTAATATCCCCTTTTTAGGGCACATTATTTCTGTGCCTCGTTAGCCATTTTATCTTGGCCCGATAGGCTAACCAGGGCTTGACTGGGGTCAGTATGATATTTGGCCTAGAGAATTCCAGTTTCAGGCCAATCTGAGTAGTTTCCGCAGGGTTTCCAGATACTTACTATTTATAGTAAGTCGACAGAGTCAGTCTTCGTGGCATTTCAGTATTGGGCTTGGAGCGTTTCGCCGAGAGCTTTCTGACAAGCTATCACACGTCCTATTCCGAGTTCGTTTGGTCATCCATTTTAATGCCAGAAGATTTCATACTTTATTGTTATGTCACTTTATTATTAAATGTATGTTTTACTTTAAAGTGACAAAATGAAAAGACAGAGAAGGGAAACTGAAGAGTCACAGCTATTGCTTTAAAAGAGAGAATGGAGACTCTTTTGGGGATGCTTAGTTTTTGAATTCATTTTCTCTTGGAGAATCCAGAGAGCTTTAGCTTTCGGTTCTGAAACTTGAGGACGAAAACCTTCAGGCTTTCTCGGTGGATTGGACGGAAACCTAGTTAATCTTTGAGGTGGATTCGCGACGGAGTTCACCATTGCATTTCCAGGTTCTTGTTATTTGGTATTCTGTTGCATACTGTAGTTTGGCTTTGGATTGTTAGAAACCCCACTGTTATTGTATTGTTGTTGTATAATGCAATAATATTTGCTGAGGGTTTTAATGGAATATATTGCTGGTTTATTGTTGTTGAATCCATGGTTTATGTGCATGAATGTATTTATTTAAATGTTTTGAGATATATTTGAGAAAAATTGGGAAATACCCGGTTTGGGACATTTTAGTCGTATCAGAGCCCTAAATCTTGCCAGAAGAGTTTTTTGAGTAACAAATTTTAGAAATTTTGGATATTAATTGGTGCATGTATTTCGAATATCACTTCCAGCAAGAAAAGGGTTTGAGTATTTACCTAATCAGTAATATTCACCTTAGATCGTGGCTTATATCAAGATATCTCAGGAATTGTATTCGAGGTCTGCTATCTCAATCAGTCTCGGACTTATTATACATAATCAGACTTAGTCCAGAATCCCATGGTGTGCTGATGTTGAGAAATATCTGAATACTGGGTCTGGAGGTCTGTTTCTTATTGTGTGCATCCGTGGTTTGGTATCGAATCTGGTAGCACGAATTCAGTAATGGTTACATGAACTAAGTTGGATGTTCTTATGAATGACGACATTGATATAGTATTGGGAGGTCAAGGAATGGTCCACGTCTCATTAATAGTTTGGGCGTTGTTTGGTCTGTGATCTGCTAAACATATACACCAAGGCATGAAGAGGTTTGATATTGGAACGTAGTGAAAGGCTACGCACATTGCCTGTGCTAGTGACTCGTCGTAGTATAACGAGTCACGCCCAGTCTTGGTGTTACACGACTTTTAGTGACTGCTATCCGACACAGCACCCCGTGGTTGGAGGGAATCACGTTGATGGATAATAACCGGAACAACCCGTGATAGCATGTGATACGCATGAGATGTTTTGACAGTTTAAATCAGGGAGTTGCGTGGACTGCATTGGCTGGAAAAGCCCGTGAAGACATACTGGAAACACTTCATTGCATTAGCGTGGGTTGTTGGCATTCAGTCTGGGCGCCGAAGGTATTTGAACGTGAACAACAGTCTTGGTCGGATTGAAGATCGAGTTAAATTCCCCGCGTAAGGAACTGGCATCACCACCGAGCAGTAATAAGGCTGGGAAATCAGATGTGGGCTGCTGGACGAAGACACCACTACAACATGCACGCCCAGATTGCGAAAGGAGTAACTTGTCGTCTCAGACATTGGGAACATGAACAGCTTCAGGACTGTGGAATGGTAAACGGTTGTTGGCAGACGTTAACTAGTAAGTTGCAGTGGTATAAGAAGTCGGGAACGCGGACAAGCATTTCCTGACTGGGCACATCTGGCACGTTCATTAAGTTGGCTTTGACAACTATCAGAGAAGCATTATCATCACCCTACTGGTTTGCAGGTAATCACGTAGAGTGAAGGTAGTTGTACCGCGGTCAAAATGTTGGCTGGTGAAGCATGCGTAGTAGACTGGGTTGCCATCAGACTGCGTATTGATTGAACTCGTGAACATTAGCTGCTGGGCGTCATCGTGAGGAGTAGATTCTGCTGAAAGTGGCTTTGTGGATGGAGTACAACTATATCCCTTTCCAGAATTTGTCAAAGAGCTGAGAGCTAGGACCATCAGCTTGTAGGGCTGTATTATTCATTGAAAGGGATCACTGCCAATGCAGAGAATTTTCATTACCTTCTCTTGATGCTGATTGATACTGGTTGCCTTCTATTGCAAGATATTGGGCTACTCTGCATAATATAAGAAAGGTACATGCACAAATGCTGGAAATAAAATGTTTGAGGAA
This sequence comes from Thuja plicata, assembly GCA_018584345.1. Taxonomy (NCBI): domain Eukaryota; kingdom Viridiplantae; phylum Streptophyta; class Pinopsida; order Cupressales; family Cupressaceae; genus Thuja; species Thuja plicata. The sequence goes on from MU227701.1 coordinate 1,180,136, forward strand.
GCCTAAGCATTCTTTCTGAAGCCAACAAAGTGAGATGTGTTTTAGTATGGCATCATCCAATTTCTGCAGCTAGTTTACATACATTGGACAAAATAGTGATGTTCGAATAAGTGAAGATGCTCCTGGTTATTTGGTTCATTCATAGATGCAATCAAATTTTTATAAAAGGAGCACAGAGCATCATGGGTGTACTTGGAAATTGAAGATAATTGGAGACGAGGATTTCAAGGAAGATGATTGTTCTCTTCACCAACAAAGTCTGGGAAATTGCGTACCAAAAAAAAAATCAATTTCTGCTAGATAGCATAGCAGATGATGTGAAGGTCTTCTTAAAACAAAAGAGCTCTTGGGTGGCACCAATCAGAGTAAGCCTTATCAATCTAGAACAAGACCCACTCCCAGCAGTCGAAAATTTTGCAATCCATTTTTGATAACAGCCAGCTGAGGTTCATTACAGTGGAATTTCCCACATTATTGAATCGGAAACTACTTTTCACCATCATAGGAAAGGGATTTACACAACAACTACAAGTTAATCTAAAGATTTTTAGCAGGGTAAGTCTGGACATTCACTTGTAGAGACAAGTAGTATCTAGCTAGGAAAGATGTATGGTTTGGAAAAAGTCTTGAAGGATCTTGCTAAGGTATATCAACAGTTATCCCAGATTTCACAACCTGATGAAAGGACATAAATACTAGGCATATATGATGAGTATAACATACTTCCTCCACAGGTTCAAAGAGATTTAACCTTCGCTAGTTTCATGGACTTCCATCCCAAGCTACAACACAAGACTTTACTGGAAAAGAAGCAGTGTCAGGATTTGGCTCGAGATCTACTTGCACAAGATAGGTGCAAATTTTTTTATGAAGAGTTTCCAACTATCATTAATCAACCCATAAGTGAACAAAAAACCAACCCAGTTATTGAAGAAAAGCCTTATGAGATTGTCATTGGAGCAGGAGGTTGTAAAACAAATATTGAATCAATGCATGAAAGAAAGGCTAAAGAGGAGGCAGCAAACATACAGGTTACAGGATCTCCGGAAATGAGAAGAGGGCAGATTTGTTTTATATGCCAAGAGAATTGGTCACATGAACATGTTTGCGGTGTTAATCAAAAAAATTGTTTCCAACCAGCCAGGATGATTAGTATGAAGGAAGAATCAACCATCACAGGTAATGCATTCCAAAATAACAATGATGATAAGCATGCCTTGAAGAGTCATCTGAAATTCAAGGACGATGCCATTATTGCAGCTATTGTACACCATGATACCACTCACAGAATCATTGAGGATCTTTGCAAGAAGGCTCAGATGGAAAAAGGGCAAAGTGGTATAAGGATTGAATCTCATATTGCTGATTTACAGGGGGTCAAAACAGCTTGTGAGGTTTGGCAAGAATATCTATGTTTACTTTCAGATCGCGACTACCTATTACAAATTGCTGAAAATTATGCTGAGCAGTTGAGGAAAAGAGATGAGGAGGTTAATAAGCTCAACAAAGAGCTTAATGTTGCTCAGGAAACATTGGAGCACACACATCTTGTTCTTCACGAAGCAAGGAATCGGATTGTTGCCACTATTCAGTTCAGGGAATAGGACAACTAAAAAAGGGCTGAGTTCTTTCAGGAAGTTATTCAGGAACTTGATAGCATACAACAAACTTATGACTTGGATAGCTGTCCCAAAAGATCAGATAACAAATCACTAGATCATCTAGAACTTCTTTATGAGTTGAATAACTTTCAATCGGTTGACAATTTCTTGTTTGAGATAGATGCTGATTTGACATTTGATAATCCTTTCTTTGAGTTAGATGAGGAAGGAATTTCCTATTCCCATGACGAGGATGAGGTTGATTGTAGGATTTGGGACCCAGGTTCAGTTACTAGAGATGAGTCTTGGTCACCAGATTGGAATAACGAGGTGAGTTCAGTTGTTGAGCAGTTTGGTTTCTACATCAGCAGTTCGGGATGGGCAGTTGTGGCTTATTGCAGGATGGGTGATACGCTTTTCCTTGCTTTATCTCTCACTGATGGAGAGATGTCTAGTATTGATGGCATCCAAGAGGCAGTTGCCTTGTCACATTTGACAGATGGGCATAATGCTGGTTACAAATCAGCCTTCGATAGAGACTTGATAATCAGTATGACCAAGGGGTACCTAAGGAGAGAAGACAGTGTTGATGAGTATCCCTTGATTCGTTCCCCTCTTCACACAGCTGGGACTCAACCACATTACCGTACCAATTCATCCAGTGCCTCTGGTAACTCTATCATCACAGGTTTTGAACATGATGATGATGTTTGGGTAGAGTTTATTATGTATGGGATGGATGGCAGGTTTGATACACTTCCCTTCTTGACGAAGGAAGCCATGTCCTGCAGCTCTGGTAGTTTGCTTCTTCAGTACAGTTTCCGGTTTGGGTTACATATTGGAGGGACAATGTTTTGGCAATTGGGCCTTTTGGGCAATTCACTCTTTAGGAGCATGGATCGACAGGATATTTCAGCAAGCTGGGGAGATGGGTGGCCCTTTTGTTTATGGGACCCAGGAAGAATTTTCTCCTGGTTAGTGATAATTCAGGGAGCTGGTTGGCATAATGTTAGGTCCCCACCTTCATTTGACCTTACTAGTGCTTATGATTTCATTTGGAGTGAGGCTCCCAGTTGGATTGAGGATCTGCTCATAGATGATGGCAGCATAGGGTAGGTTGATTCGACTGATCAGACACATGGGGAGATTTGGGACCCCGACATTAGTTTGATTATTGCATTTTTGTTGTGTAGTCTTGATGATTGGCTTCACAAGTTTGGACATACTGTTTGTGTCAGTTTTGCGCAACTAATTGGTGGAGCAACTTCCTTGAGGTTGGTATGGGATCCAGGCATTGTGGTCTCAGCATGTAGATATCGATTGCTTGAGGGCAAGCAATCTCCGAGAAGGGAGGATTTGTAATGTCCCCTTTTTAGGGCACATTATTTATATGCCTCGTTAGCCATTTTATCTTGGCCCGATAGGCTAACCAGGGCTTGACTGGGGTTAGTATGATATTTGGCCTAGAGAATTCCAGTTTTAGGCCAATCTGAGTAGTTTCCGTAGGGTTTCCAGATACTTACTATTTAGTAAGTCGACAGAGTTCAGTCTTCGTGGCATTTCAATATTGGACTTGGAGCGTTTCGCCGAGAGCTTTCCGGCAAGCTAGCACACGTCCTATTCCGAGTTCGTTTGGTCATCCATTTTAATGCCAGAAGATTTCATACTTTATTGTTATGTCACTTTATTATTAAATGGATGTATTACTTTAAAAGTGACAAAATGAGAGAATATGAAAAGACAGAGAAGCAAAACTGAAGAGTCACAGCTATTGCTTTAAAAGAGAGAATGGAGACTATTTTGGGGACGCTTAGTTTATGAATTCATTTTCTCTTGGAAAATGCAGAGAGCTTCAGCTTTCAGTTCTGAACCCTGAGGACATAAACCTTCAGGCTTTCTCGGTGGATTGGACGGAAACCCAGTTCATCTCTGAGGTGGATTCGCGACAGAGTTCACCATTGCATTTCCAAGTTCTTGTTATTTGGTATTCTATGGCATACTGTAGTTCGGATTTGGATTGTTAGAAACCCCATTGTTATTGTATTGCTTTTGTATAATGCAATAATATTTGCTGAGGGTTTTAATAGAATATATTGCTGGTTTATTGCTGTTGAATCCATGGTTTATGTGCATGAATGTATTTATTTAAATGTTCGGAGATATATTTGAGGAAATTGGGAAATACCCTGTTTGGGACATTTTAGATATGCCAAGTTTTAGTTTAATCAGTTTTAAATAGAGGGTGAATGATCTATATTGTAATCATATGGTCCTTAGAGCGTGTGCATTGATTCCATTTAATACTGTAACATAAAAGATGCCAGTCCAAACTAAAACATCTACTTTCATTAACTGGGGCATAGATGTAGTATCACAAGAAACCAGAAAATTATTCAAAGTATCATAAATTATTGGTGCTCAGAGGTAAATCATTTAAATATTGTTGTGTTGGTCATAACCTTGCCAGCTAGACTAGTTCATTTTTCATTCATACTATTGTTGGTACCAGCTGCACCTTTATTTGTTGATTTTCGCATAACTTGTGGTCTACTGTACACATTAAAGAAGATCTATTACTTGTTTGACGTGCTTTTCAAGGATATTATAGTTCCATTTGTTGCCATACAAACTGAAAAAATGTCAGACACCCGATGGTTCTATCACTGTTTCATTTGTCTCTGAAAGATATTGTTTTTGCGATTTTATAGTTTTTTTTTGTGTTTTTCCCGAGTTTATGCTTTTTTTGTATTTTTTGACAATATATGGAATTAGCAAACTAAGAATGCTTGGAATTTAAAGGCTAAGCAAACTATTCACCGAACAACCTTATTTCATTATCTCTGTATGAAATATTTACAATGACAAATATATGCATCAACATCTAATTAATTTTATTAGGACAATGGAACCTGTAACTGTTCATATGCAGTCATAGACCTCCAAGAATGTATCGCAGCCTTCAAATAATGTCCACAACTGATGCCAAATGCTAGCAGCTAGAAATTGGGACCTCTCACAAAACAAAACGAGGCCTCACTCCCAAACACAGGCCCTTGAAAACAAATCATAACTTCTAATTTATAAATGAGGCCTCTCTTAGCGACCTGCGACTGCCTAGAATTTCCAAACACAACCTCTATATGGCTGCGATCTGCATTAAAAACAATCCTCTGCCCTTGCAAAATGTTGCTGAGATTAATTGGCTGCTAATTCTTCAATCACTACAAACAATGCAAACAATCCTGGCCTCTGAGTGAAGCAACCACTTGTAACTGTTCATATGCAGTCATAGACCTCCAAGAATGTATCACAGCCTTCAAATAATGTCCACAACTGATGCCAAATGCCAGCAGCTAGAAATTAGGAGCTCTCACAACTCAAAACGAGGCCTCACTCCCAAACACAGGCCCTTGAAAACAAATCACAACTTCTAATTTATAAATGAGGCCTCTCTTAGCGACCTGCGACTGCCTAGAATTTCCAAACACAAACCTCTATATGGCTGCGATCTGCATTCTGTATTAAAAACAATCCTCTGCCCTTGCAAAATGTTGCTGAGATTAATTGGCTGCTAATTCTTCAATCACTGCAAACAATGCAAACAATCCTGGCCTCTGAGTGAAGCAACCACCTAACACAGTTAGTCGGGTGTTTCACCAATTCACTGTGCTATTAAACTTGGAAGAATTGACAATTCTTCAAGCTTGTGACTCAAACCCTTGTCTCCAACTCTCAACCAAATCAACAAAGCAAAATGCACAACTCGTCAATGGTTCAATTTCCTCTTCACTTGGCATTTATATTTCCTTATTACAATTCGACCTGGAGCTTCTCCTTCACACCTCACATGATTGCAAATTGTATTTGCTTTTGATGTACTTTTGAATTATAATACTTTATTATGTTCCCTCCATGACTTAGGTTCCCAAATCAGCCTAATTAAATAATCATTAAATGCACTTATCAATACTTTATAATAAGCTTTAATTTAATCATTAATCAAGTGAAACTTAATTAATGATTATGAAAAAAATAAATAGCTTATTAAATCCTTTGAACGATCAACTCCAATTCCAGATGTTCACTGCCTGAACCAGATGCCTAGGTGCCCTGCCACAAATAGCAACTAGCCATAATTGACTTACTATAAATAGTAAGTCTCAAAATGAAAGCTCTGCTGATGTCATCACAACTCCATGCTGTTACCAACTGTTCAAGTGCCCTGCTAAGGATAGTAACACTGAGTTTCCCAAAATAGTCACTTACTATAAATAGTGTGCCACTCTGATTCAAACGAAGAGCAATCTTGAACATCCCTGACCTCCGGAGTGGGAAAATATCCTCTGGATCGACCAACTGAGACCCTCTATCCAACTGATTAGCCTACGAGGATCATTGATTGGCTAATCTTCACTGCAACTCGAAGTGAGCTAAAAAGGGGACATTATAGTCCGCCCTTCGCAAGTTTGCTTGTCCCCAAGCAATCTCAGAAACAAATAACACTCCAGTCCACCCGGATCTCAAGAGTAGAATTGTGTAATGTCCCTGTGATCATGTACTAGCTCCAGTAACTTGTCTCGGGGATAAATGACAAAACCTGCCAGACTGAATCGAATTCGACTGTAGATGTCCCAGGAGTGAATATCTCATAGGGAAGCAACTTGGAAGGCTGACATAGCTTGCTTCCCAAAAAAACGCAAAGTGAGCTATCATACACATTGTCCAACCCATGCACAACTAAATTGTGTATTTGAAAGGGTTCATGCATAGGAGGATCAGAAGGAAGGCTATAGACATTCCTCATTGGGTAAACTCCTGAAAACTCCTCAGTGAGCTCTGTCTGAAATCCCGATGCACTGTAAGGATCCCAAACTCTGAACAGAAGTCTTCCAACAAGAACATTCACAGACTTCTGCTGCTCAACTCTGAACTCAACTTCATCGTGCCTAAAGTGGTGAAGCCAATCAATGGGACCCACCCAAACTGCAGTGCTTACCCTATCATCACTTGGGTCCCAAAGCACACTGAACTCACATTCATCCATACTATGAAGATAAGAACATCTGAAGGTATTTATAACACTACCACTATCTCCATCCTCTGCTAGTCCCCCATGGACGTGTTGACTCTGCAAGTAATCCAACTTGCCGCCACTGATCCCATCTATAGCAGATGACAAACACCCATCCCACAAAGGATGGCACAACCTTGGAACCAATCCACACTGACGCATCATCAAATCCTCTGTGTGTGGATTAGGAAAGAAGTGATGAGTACTCCCTATGCTGTCACGGTAAAAAGCTCCCACTTCGGTCAAGTGCTGCATATCATAGATCTGAATATAACCTCTGTCATCTCACTCGTCACCAACAACGCCTGCAGTCGATGTAACCATAGGAGAACCTGATGCAACATGTGGTTCTCCGTTGCTCTCAACAGATGCACTCATCCCAACTGTATTGGCTACATTTGTAGTTGTGATAGATGTGGCCACATCCTCAGCCCGCTCAATCATAATCTGTGGACATAGGAACATCACCAACAATTGCTATAGGAAACTGAATTGTGTTTGCAAATAGTGAAAACTGTGCCAAGCCCAACTCAGGTGAGTGATCAACATCTACCACAAAAAGCAGATTGTCATATGACAATGTTGAATCCATCTCAAACAAAGGATTGTTCACAAAGTGAACCTTGCAACTGTGCTGATCTGTACTGTAATTTTATACTGTATCTATATCACTCGCATCATAATCAACAACAACATGTGTGCTACCATCAGTGCACACATCAACATCCAAGGGCGTGCTACTAGGTACCTCAACAAACGACTCATCTGGTAAGATAGAAGCCATTGAAATGACAGTATCTTCACACACTTCTACCAAAGTAGCTGCATGTCCATCCAAAACCCGATCTTGGGACCTATTGCCAGATACCATTTGCCTGCCACCTTAGTCATAGGGTTCACCGAACTTTCTGTATGAAGTTCGAAGTTCTGCGAATTCTTATAATATTTAAAAAATTTGCTCATGTTCGCCTCCAAATTCGTATAGAACAATGTTTAGGCGTTTTTAAGTCTGCAGGAATCTCAAAAAGTCCATCGCGCATAGCATTTAATGAAGTATTCGAGCTGAGGATGGCGGTGTAAGGTTGAGCTGTTTTATCCATCATCAGGTAACAAAGACAAAAAAGACGAGGGTAGTAGTTTAAGTTTACTGAGAACAACCGCCATAAGCAATTATTAGGAGAGTTGACTAGAGTAGATCTAAGCGAAAATAGAGTCCATCGCACTCTGTATACGACAGAAAAGTCCGCACGCTTCCAAATGACGGAAATGAAGTCCGTCTAAAGTTGACTTTATAAAAATTTAACATATTATTATTTATATATTAACAAATTAAAATTTTGGATATATGTATGTTACAATGTTTTTAAATTTATTATAATGTATTTAATTTTAATAATAATGTTTAACGTGAATAATTTTAATTTAATAAGTGAAAATATTTATATTAATTTTAAATTTAATATAATATTATTTTATTTTTATAATGATACATTTGACTGTTTTATATTATATTATTTAATTTGAAATTTAGTATTGTCAAATTATTTTCATAATTTGAATAGATTTTTATTATTTATATATTTTTTAAAATTAAATTTATATAAGGCGAATTTAATGTTGAATTTTTTTCTGAATTTTTTATCCTTCCCAAACTTCATTTGAATTTCATCATTGCCGAACTCGAATTCGGATTCGAACCTTGTGACCTAGACTGCCACTACGTGAACCAATTCTTCTTGCAAATAAGTCACGAGCTATCCTGTGATATTGCTTCTTTGTTGAACCATGCATACTGTATAGCTTTGGATGAAAGACCATAAAATGGTAGAAAGATAAATCTTTCTTAACATTTTGAGGAAGTGTTATATTCCTCAAACATGCTAAGCACGGCATTCCTTCTGACATTCATTTCGTCCTGCAATGTAGCCTTCATTTGCTTTCCTTGTTTAATTAATCTCTTGATTATTTCCATGATTGAAGCAACTGCAAGAGTGTTGATCACTCGCATGTCATCTAGACCAATATAATTTTTTTCCCCAACCCCCAGCAAGATGGTAGGAAATTGGATACCACTGTTAGAACCCTGATGGTTCTATCACTGTTTCATCTATCTCTGAAAGATATTGTTTTTGCAATTTTATAGCTTTTTTGTGTTTTTCCAGAGTTTGTTTTTTTTTGTATTTTTTGACAATATATGGAATTAGCAAACTAACAATGCTTGGAATTCAAAGGCTAAGCAAACTATTCACTGAACAACCTTATTTGATTCTCTGTATGAAATATTTACAATGACAAATATATGCATCAACATCTGATTAATTTTATTATGACAATGGAACCTGTTACTGTTCATATGCAGTCATAGACCTCCAAGAATGTATCACAGCCTTCAAATAATGTCCACAACTGATGCCAAATGCTAGCAGCTAGAAATTGGGAGCTCTCACAACTAAAAATGAGGCCTCACTCCCAAACATAGGCCCTTGAAAATTAATCGCAACCTCTAATTTATGAATGCCGCCTCTCTTAGCGACCTGCGACTGCCTAGAATTTCCAAACACAGACCTCTATATGGCTGCGATCTGCATTAAAAAATATCCTCTGCCCTTGCAAAATGTTGCTGAGATTAATTGGTTGCTAATTCTTCAATCACTGCAAACAATGCAAACAATCCTGGCCTTTGAGTGAAGCCAACGCCTGGCATAATTAGTCGGGTGTTTCACCAATTCACTGTGCTGTTAAACTTGGAAGAATTCACAATTCTTCAAGTCTGAGATTCAAACCCTTGTCTCCAACTCTCAACCAAATCAACAAAGCAAAATGCACAAGTCATCAATGGTTCAATTTCCTCTTCACTTGGCATTTATATTTCCTTATTACAATTCGACCCAGAGCTTCTACTTCACACCTCACATGATTTCAAATTGTATTTGCTTTTGATGTACATTTGAAATATAATACTTTATTATTTTCCCTCCATGACTTAGGTGCCCAAATCAACCTAATTAAATAATCATTAAATGCAGTTATCAATACTTAAATAAGCTTTAAGTAAATCATTAATTAAGTGAAAGTGAATTAATGATTATGAAACAAATAAATAGCTTATTAAATTCTTCGAATGATCAAGTCCATTTCTAGATGTTCACTGCCTGAACTAGATGCCTTGGTGCCCTGCCACAACTAGCAACTGGCCATAATTGAATTTCTATAAATAGTAAGTCTCAAAATGAAAGCTCTGTCAATGTCATCACAACTCCATGTTGCTACCAACTGTTTAGGTGCCCTGCTAAGGATAGTAACCCTGACTTTCCCAAAATAGTCACTATAAATAGTAACTGTGCCACTCTGATTCAAACGAAGAGCAATCCTGAACATCCCTGACCTCTGGAGTGGGAAAATAGCCTCTAGCTCGACCAACTGAGACCCTCTATCCAACTGATTAGCTTACGAGGATCACTGATAGGCTAATCTTCACTGCAACTCGAAGTGAGCTGAAAAGGGGACATTACAAAAAAGGGTGCAACTTCATAAAAGGTCGAAGTCCTATGATTATAAAAGATGTGGTACTATATTTAAGTTGGTGCAGTATTTGAGGAGGATTTCACACCTTATTTTTGAGCTTCGTGTATGCCCCGTAGGGTAAACGAGTTTAATTTCATAAGAAAACAATAATTGTAACAGAGAACAATGTACCAGAGAACTCACAATGCTTTTATATTAATTCATTCAGTGCTTTACAATGTAATCCAACAACTTGCACTATGCAACAATGTCTACATCCATAACATCACACCTCATCTGAAGGGAATACATGACATGTATAGAGTCCGAGCGGGTGCGAGGCGAACCGTTGCAACCATTCCAACTATGTACCCCTCGGTTACACTAACTATCATTAACATGTTTTACCGACAACATCATCCCCCCAAAAAGAAAGTCGCCTCTTGACGACGCACAACAAAATGGGGATAATGACAAGACCCAACTATACACAAATCAAGATGAAGTAGGAGGCTGAGAAAGCGTCCTTGAAGAAGATGGCGGTGTCGATGGTGGTGTAGATGAAGCCCAGCTATCTCACAACTCGTACACTTGTTGTGTCCTTAGCCTCAGGTCTCGCTCTGCCACCATCCTCCGCTCCATAGTGGTCTTCACCATTATCGCTGCCTCCAAAACCTCCTTATCCTTCTTGTTTGCTACCTCCATAACACTCGCTAGACGAGTCTCCAACATGACCCTCTCAGCTTTCTCCTTGGCCAACTGCTGCTCTAGAGCTGACCTCTCTGCCTTGGCTGCCTCCAATTGAGCCACTAAATCACTTCTCTTCACTACCCAAGCTGCCGTCTTACTAGCCAACTCCTCCGTTCGGTGTGCCAAGTCTCCCTCAACTGTTTGGAGCTGGGTGGCCAACCCCTCCTGAGTTGACACTTCGGCAACGTGTGCGGCCTCATGGCTTTTAGAGTTGTGTTCCGCACGCCTAAGAGTGTAATATCCTTCCCAAAAGGCCTACTCAATCTCTTGGATGAGAACCCCAACTTGACTCTCTCCCGCCGGCTCATGGAGGGCCCAATCTTTCAGCATCTCCAATGTCTCTGTAGCTGGCCACCCACGGGACTCGTAAGAAGCAGAAAAGGCTTCAGGGCAGCCTACCCGAACAAAGGCCAACAAGCGCTCCAAGTCCTCGGCAACTCCCTCCTGGGCATGTGACTGAGTTGAGGCTACCACCCTTCGTGCTCCGGCAACCATATCTCCAAGGTACTGCTCAAAGTCACCCTCAGTATCGCCAAACTCTCTCAGAGGCTTCGATATATCCTTATGCTGGGGAGTGAAGTCCAACTGTCACACCGGAGAATTCTCTGGCTCCAACTCTTTAACAGGGGAGTTTTCTCCCTCAAGATCTACTATCTCCTGACGGAAGGGCAACTTCCGTGGTGGTGAGAGAAGGGCTGCCCCCACTGGTGCTAGAGGTGCCATCTTGAAGAACTTACTCAGGCAAGTGCTCATGGCCTTGTCTGAAGGGGCACTACGTGTCACTGCCTGCACCTCCATAGATTGCTCATCCAACAACTCTGCACCCACCGTCAGTACTGCATCCGTACCGACCACCTCAAGGGTCACCTATGCTTCCCTTGCCCCTGTAGGACGCTCTCCTCTGGGTTGCTCATCACTTCGTAGCGTCCAAACCACTAACCCCTCGACACCTACTGCCAATTCCAAAGGCTTGCTTGTGGGTGGTGGGGCGGCCCCTGGTGGATCTCCATTGGGTGGTACCATGCTGACATGATCTTTCATCTGACCAAAACCGGGTACAGGAAGTGCTGCCACCGTCGTACCAAAAGATTGGGTTGGCACCAAGGATGTTGCATCTGAGATAAGTGGTGGAGTAAACAGGACTCGTGGAATAACACCACCCGAGGGAGTAGGCATGTGATGCAGAGGATAAGGTGGTGAACCAAGAAACAACCCAAAATGAGCACAAGTGTAGAAGTGTTCCTAGTGACCCTTCTAGGTCCTGATAGGCAAATTCTACAAACAGTCAATTCTAAGATCTTTCAAGGCTTAAATAGGTTTGTTTTGGTCAATATATCATGTTCCAATCATCTCCTTTCAGTTTGAATACCCTGCAAGCCAAAATGCAAATCATGCCAAAATGTTTTCAATGCAATTTCAGAATTCTGTGACAGCAGCAAGACAAAATGGTCAATAACTTTTGTTTTTCCCAAGCGACTCTTTGAACAAATAACTATTTTGGATACCCTTTATCTCCATACAAAACATATATAAAACTTGGATAGGCTTCCTTTGGCAAATATCAGAGATTCTTCAGGCTGTCCCTTCCAAATAACCCTTGTTTTCCCAACTTT
>MU227701.1:1233582-1244260 GCA_018584345.1 Thuja plicata
AATATCGGGTCAGTATTGTCAGAAAACCATAATCAAAATGACGTCCTAACATAGTCATAACCACTATGAAATAATCATACATCATATGCAAATAGGTTATATAATACAACTAATCATGGATCAATAGTATAATAAAAAGTAAAGCATGATTATCCTTAAAATCACTTGAAAAGCCAACACACACATACTATGGTCTAAAAGATATCAGAAACTAACATAGACAGACAAACAAAGGGGGTAGGTATTACATGAAAGATGATTGATTTATTTGCATAAGAGAATGTGCCAGTTTATAGATTTTTGGTAGGAAAGATGGACAATCAAGTTTCAAGGATGAGATCTATGGTGGAGATTGAATGAGAATACCTTCCTAGGATTAAGCAGAGAATGGAGTGTTCAGATTTATTTATTTAAAATGAATGGTTGAGATTGCATTCGCTAAAAATAGTAATTTGTTCCAACCATAAAGATTGGAAGGAAAATACATTTATTTCTATAAGTTGGACACGATATAGGTAAATTAAAGAAGGAAACCCAGGGATGCGTGTGTAATATCCCCAACCAGTTTCGAACTCAATTTTTCTGATATAGATATACTCAAATGTATGCTCTGAGGGACTGTTGAGATTAATTTATGAGAGATAGTTTCACTGCACTGCTGGGAAGTTGTTACTGATCAAAATTTTGGACTGGCAGGTGTTTGAATGAACTTCGATGTTCCAGGTTAAACTCAAACAACAGTATTGCAAATAAACAGAAATTAACACAGATATATATAAGACTGCAACACGTCATCAATTCAAAATCCCAATAAAGATAAATTTTTATCACTGGCTGAACATGACATTCATAGTAATCCTTAATAGAAACTCATACAAATTCAGAGACCAAACATTCAAATATCAACTATGGACTTTCACTCGAAATGTAGCATTATGGAAACATACTTTATGCATTTGAAATGATAAGACTCGGCACCTATAGGTGATGGTTGCCATTAGTAGCTCACGATGAAGTTGTTCAGCTGTTGGGTGTAAACACGACGCCTGAAGCAAACACTAACCTCTTCACTATTCCTCCCACAGCCCACAATGTATCCGACTGACCTCTGCTTGTAACATGCACCAGCGGCAAAGACACAGCACTCTTTCAGCAAGGAAGTGACAGCCTGTAGCAAATAGAATCCCAAGATATTACGTGGCTTCCAACACAGTGTTAACTCGTAACAAGTTATCTTTTCACTCCAATTTCGACTCGCACCTTGCAGCAACTCCCAATACGATGATGATGGTGTTGGCACCGTCTCAGAATACCTGAAAAATTATCATCGCCTTCTGTTCAACTAAACCATCTGTTATTCTCACGGTAAGCTCTGTATGAATTTACACTGTAACTACTGGGTTTCCATCCAGTAAAATTGAGTCCAAAGGGGTATTGTCCTCTAGATTCCTGTCACAAAGCGGTCAGTATTCACTTGTTTCACAGAGAATTTTTTTCCGAAAAACTGAATGCCTTCATCTTCGATATCTCAAAAAACTCCAGCCATGCAAAATATGCTGGAGCGTTATATTGGAGATGCTCCGCTAATGGGCCTTACAAGTGGCACGATGACTACAGAAAACATAACCACTCCCAAGAATAGAGGTGACCATACCCGTTGGACAATAAATATATTATTTTGAACTTAAAACATTACCTAGCGTCACTACAAAAGTATTGGCAACTTCACAATGGTAAAATTAAATAATTAATTCTTTGCAAATACCGCCAAGACTTCTAAAACATCCCTCTTGAGCATTCCTTAGCCTATCGGGATGACTAATGGGCCAAATGCATCACCACGTAGGCTAATCAAAGGAAGGGGACATGACAACATCTCCCGCATTTTTTGTGGTTTCCTCGTTTTCAAAATATTCCAAGGACAGGGATGCCTAGGGGATGTCCCTATGCCATCCCCAAAATTTGAAAAGACACAAGGGATGTCTAAAAAACTTGGAGACGTGCCAGAAAGAAAAAAGGGACAATTGGATGGGCAGGGATGTCTGTGACATCCCCCCTCTATCCCAGGGATAGCTGGCTGTGCCCATTAAAAGGTAATGTTTTTTAAAAAACAGAGATCTATTTATTTGCCAGCTTGGCCTCTCCTTATCAATATTTAATCAATGTTCGATAAAGAGAACTGACTTCACATGTCAACCACCCCAACACCCCAACTCACTCTAAATGAGGAGGAAATAATATGAAACTGTTGTTTTTGAATTTCCAAATTGTAATTGAAAGTGAAACTTGCAGCCTTTGAGAATTTTGCTGTAACTTGTATAATATCTTTTAAAATCACATGTATATTGCCTATGAATTATGAAAACAATTAAGGTTTGACATTTGCTAATTTAGTGCATGAGCTTCTAGCTTTGATTGTGTACGTATTTTTTGCATCAACGTTTCGGATCACACTCCGTGATCCATGATGATGGATCACAGAGTGTGATCCGAAACGTTGATGCAAAAAATATGTACACAATCAAAGCCAGAAGTTCACGCACTAATTTCAAATGGATTGTGGAAATCTGATAAATTTGATTTGCTAATTTATTCAACTCTCATGTGAACCCTCAATTCAATAAAAATGTAATGTATTAAGGCTCTATACTGTATATGATGAATGCTTTATCAATGATATCATATGAATGTTTGAAATTTCCCTATAGATTTTAAAATTTTCCTATTTTTTATATAGCCATCATCTACCATCTCCAAAATTGGCTTAAAACAATCCGTCCCCAAGATTCATCCCCCTATCCCCTACAGTCTCCGTCTAGAAACTTGAGTTAGCATAGAAATTAAATAATAAAATATTGTTTAACTAACTATTCGTATGTGGTGGAAATGGTTATAACTTATAAGCAGCCTTGCATTGTTATTATGCTCTTGCATCATCATATGTTGTAAATGGTTGTACATGCTTCAAGTGTAATTCACATGGTGGCAGAAGATAGTCCACTCCATATAATGCTATGTGTGCAACGTTAACTCCCCCTAACATTAACATGAACAGTTAATTTTCAAGAAATAATAGAAGAATATACATAACCTGGAAATACAAAATGGGGAAATTTGAAAGATTTCCACATTAGTTTACCAATAGATGCTTGTGATTCTGTGTTTATGCGGAATAAATAGTGTTGTAAATTGAATTTCTAGAGCTGGATGAACATCCTATAGCACGGAGTATTTCCTGCAGCATGCTACAAGATTCATAGTGATTCAAAAGGTTATTGATTGAAATTTTGTTGGATAGGATTGTGTTATTTTATAAGGTGTTGTGCTAGATGGTTGGTTTTCTGGCGATCCACTGTCAACAATGGCTGAGGTTTTCGCTGTCAGAATTTTGATCTCTTTTTTTTTTAAATTATATTTTCTTCGAAATAACAGGAGGTTCAGGGACTTTAGAAATTAGTTCCCAGAAAAAATGATGCAGTTGAGAACCTTACGGTCCTCTTGAGTTGTCATTTTTGTGAGATGGGATTGTGATATTTTGGCTAAGGTGTTATGCTAGATGGTTGCGTTTCAGGCCATCCACTTCTGGCAATGCCAGAGGTTTTCACAGTCGGGTTTTTTTTATGCTTTTCATTTTTTTTTCTATGAAATAACAGGAGGTTAGGGAACTTTAGTCCACAGAAAAGGGATGTCATTGAGAACCTTGAGGTCCTCTTAGTGTTCATTTTTGCGAGAAATTTATCCTTAATCCATAATTTGTTGTAGTGTTTGAGGTGATGTCCATTTACCATGAGAGACCATCTTGTTGAATCCACAATATGTAACTTGACAGTTAAATTGTTTTAGATGGTCACAACGTTCTAGGGATCCAGACACTGAGTGCAGAGTTTCCCTTTGAAATCCGGACTGTGAATCATTCAGAAGTGCATAATCTCTTGGTTGACAAAGCTTCTTCTTGACGATGCAATCATTCCACAGAGGATGCTGATGTTGGATGATTTTTTGTACAGAATATAGCTTGATGTCATATCTCATCCAATGCTAAGGATCTGTAGAAGATCTTAAAAATTTACCAAAAGCTTAGCTCAATTTTGGCTGCTCATTGTGCTGCTTTCTACTTTCAAGAGATTTGTGCATGGCTCTGTGCTATTCTCAATGTTTTGATTTTGAATTCAATTGGGGGAATCGCCTTCTTTCCATACTCAAATTGATAATTATCTAAGTTACTGGATCCTTACATTTAGCCTCGGATCCTGATTCCGGTGTGATGCTGATTCTGATT
Organism: Thuja plicata; assembly: GCA_018584345.1. Lineage (NCBI taxonomy): Eukaryota > Viridiplantae > Streptophyta > Pinopsida > Cupressales > Cupressaceae > Thuja > Thuja plicata. The sequence goes on from MU227701.1 coordinate 1,237,862, forward strand.
CCTTCCGGATGCCTGGCCGGAATCCGGAGGAATCCACAAGCATCCAAGGCTGTGGGTGCCCAAAACGGGCCCCACATGCCATTTTTTTATTTTATTTTTAAATCTAAAAAGCATCTGAGTGGAATTGGAGTACACACTCCTCCATCCACTCAGTTAAGCGCAATCGTTTGGGTGCCAAAAAAGAAGAGGATTTGGTCTTCATACACTCCGACCTTCGCCTATTGTCACTTAAGAAAACAGACTACTATGAGGGTGTGACAAGGAATTGGGGTCTAATCCCTGAGTGTGCTGATTTAGATGTCACGTTTGCACAGCTTACCCAAGTCGCTGTGGATGAACAAGAGGCAGCTGTTCCACATGACCATGGACATAGCGAGTGGCACGGCTGTTGGTTCAAATGAAGTTGAAGTGGAACCAAATGTTGACCTTGATTCCTATGAGATAATGAAGATGAATTTGGCTATTAAATATGAAATATGGCTTGTAATTTAAATTTTCATTGTGTTATGACATTTTGAGACTTTTGCAAAGTATGAATATGATATATGAGGTATTTTATTTATAATTTTATGGGCAATTATGGATTTATGAGTATCACGCTTTTAACTTATTATTATTATTATTATTATTATATGTTTGAAGTTTTGAACCAATGATGAATGAATGTTGAACATGTTACATGTATGAATCTATGAATATACATACATATATATTTGAAAATATCTTTATATGTACCCGCGGTACCGGAACCCGCCCAAATTTTTTTTTCCGAATCTGGGAATCTGAACCCAAACCCAAATCTGAATCAGAACCAGGATCAGCAACTTAGATAATTATTAATGTGTGAACTTGGTTGTGCTCTATAGGTCCACAATGCCCTTGGTAGCCAATTGGTCCAACCCTTTCAATTGAAGGGAAACTGTTTTTATTATAATGTTTTCTAACAGATGATTAGTGTTGTCCACTTTTTCCATGGAATTGGGGGCAATAAGGTGAGATGCCTTTTGGTGGCTGACTTCATATTCTCATCTACATTTTCTTTAATATTTGAGCTCTAGAATCATCCTCGGCCATTATGAAATCGCCTTTGGCAATGCTTTAAGGTTTAATGAGCAGTGAAATATGTTATGGCTAGGAATCCAAGCAATTAGGTTAAGAAATAGCAAGATGCTTCTTGCTATCACTTGGAAGTGTCTAGACATTTGGTTCTGGAATTTCAAGCAGCTGCTACCTTTTTTGCCTAATAACTGGTATATTTTCATTGTTCATTTAATGATTATTGCAACTTGTTTTACATGAGGACCACTGCCGACTTTGTGCAGCAGGAAACCATTCATGAATTTAATGAGTGAAATCAACAGAAAATGGATTCCCAGTGATACTAAATTAGAAGATATGTTTTATGATCCTTTGATTCACTATTCTATTTATAATCTTTACACTACAACTTGAATCTTATTTAACCACCTCAATTCGAGGTTTGTTGTCATATCAAACTCCCTTGAGTTGGCCTATATGAAATTTCTGATTTGTGTATTTCGTTTTCAATTTTGTAGATGATGGAATGGTGGTACCAATCTGCAGAAGAGAGGCTCACATCTCCAACTGTGTATCCTCCACCTCCACCACCCCCACAGCCAAAGGTGAGCATAATATTCCTAATTAATGCATTATCATGTACAATTACAACTGTTGGATACAGTCTATTGCAAATCTGTTTTTGTATTTTATATGTTTGTTTGAACTTATTCACAATGCATTTAATTTGATTTCAATGTTAGGTTGCAGAGAATGGTATTCCGTTGCCACCTGATAGGACAGTCTGTCCACTATGCTCGCAGAGACGTACTAATCCCACACTGATTGCTGTGTCGGGATTTGTTTTCTGCTATCCATGCATTTTCAATTATGTTTCAAAGGTAAAATGAAAATAAAATACATAAGAATTCTTTTTTCTGTTATAAGAAGGTTTCTTAGCTAAAATTTCTTAATTATAATATAAAAGTTTTACCTAGCTTCACCTTATCGGATCAATTTAGTGGGATTTATTGGTTTGTTCAATATTTCAAGTTTCATCCTTTTAATGAGGAGCATAGACCAGCAATTTCAAAGGAATTCTAAATAATATAATCACAGTCACTAGTCTGCAATCCTCGGAACATAATTCCAGAAAGCTAGGACCTGTACATTAAACCCTATAAATTTGACTGATTGTACAGACCTACACAGTTTTTCTTTGAAATATCCCTGCTTAAATATCTTAGGGAATTCGCTCTTAGTAAAAGATTACTCAACAGATTTAGACGAAGCCCAAATTTAGTTTCTGTATTCATCTAAATAGTTACTGATAAAGAATTTCTGTTTGCAGAGTGTAATCAAACTGAAAACAACAAATATAGTATGCTGATTAAACATGTAATTTGTTATGATTGCAGCACTGACTGAGATCAATAATTACATTAGAAATTCCAGTGTTCAAACATATGAATTATACCAATTGTGATAATGCAAGATAATTTGGAAGTCAGCGTCCTTTTCCCCCAGCATTTCGGGGATGGTGGGACAGTACATGGATGCCCCCTGCTGTCCCCCCTGAAGAAAATTTGTTGGAAACAGGTGAAACATCCCCAGACTGGGTGAGCATGCCTAGCTGTCCCTTGACTGTCCCGGGGATGATTACGCATCACCTGCAGCTGGATGCATATCGTCAAATAGAAAACAAAATAAATACTTTTGTGGTTAAACATGCAGCATTGCCTAATGCAAACTTCTTTTGGTATTGAAAATAGTCACAACATTTGGATATTTCAATTTAATATTGTGATCAAATAACTATAAATTACTAGCTGTATTTGAATTCATAACCAAAAATATTGTTGCTGATATAAATGGCACTTCTGACAATGGAAATCAGGCAATATGAAAGCTCATATAATGTTCAGAATCTCAGATATAAGCACCTAGAATATTAATAAAAATATTCGATGGCAAACTGGAATAACACCTTAGATGATGAGAATCCCTACACAATCTGCACTTATATAAGTTTGCGATACCTATTGCACAATCTGCACTAATATAACTCTTCAATCCTTATTATACAATCTCAATCTGCACTTACAAAATATGCACTAGGCTGCTGCTAGGACAGGGATCAATTATCAAGCTCTATAAGCTGTTATGACACTCAATATACACCTAAAATGAACCCATGTTAGATCTGAAGTGTGGTTAAACACGAGCATTGCCTCCTATGTCAGGGTCGTTGAAGTATATTACCTCCTATCATCGGACATCATTTTAACATTGGCATGTTATATTAATGCTGTTCATTGACTCATATATATTGCTGTCCCCAAAAAATGTCCCCCAAACTGCTGTCCCTGAAATGCTTCCCCTACCGTCCTCCCACCCTCGTCCCCAAAACGTTGTTGAGCTTAGGTTTTATCTGATTGCCCCTTCATGACCCTTGACTCCAAAGCCCTGAATTGATATGGGTGTCTAGAAATCTTCTACGTTACTGGGTCCCTCCCTTTGACTTCCTGGGTCTCAGTGCGGTTCGAACTGGATTTCGATTCAGGCTCAGAACTGTGTGGGATTGTCTAGGACATGGGAAAAAGACTATGAATTCGCTCCGAATGCGCTCAGGCAAACTCCAAACGAATTTTGAAACATTTTCCCAAAAAAAGAATCCGAGTCTGCTTTTTTCTCATTTTTTAATGTTCTGCTGAGCGCTCAATCCAAACTTGCTGCAATTGTTCTGCTCACTGCTCAATCCAAACTTGCTGCAATTGAACTAAACACAAACGTTGGGGACTGAACAACTTGCTGTCGATAGTTCGGAGCATGAACAGGAGGACTGTCGTGCCACTTCTTCACAACCCAACGTGGACCTTCCGATATTGAACTTTAATGTTTTCTATTTAATAGTTACAATTATATTTAAATTTTAATATTATGAATATTAGTTAAACTCTAACTGTTAAAGTTATTAATAATTATTAATTAATGTTAATTAATTTCTAAAATATTAGTACAAATATGAATGCTATGAATACTGCTATTAATAAAAGTTATAATTATATTATTATTGATATTAATACATATTATTTTTATATTTTAATAAATGGATATTGGATGTAAAAATTATAATTTATTTTACTATACTTATTTATTATTTATTAAAATAATCACACACATATATATATACACACACACACATATTTATATACAATACATATGTATATAATTATATGTACATATGTATATATATTGTGTGTGTATATATACATACATGCACATTTACATACATATATAGACACACAGACAAACCCAAAATGAACCAAGCCCCCCCCTTTTTTTTTATTGAACCTCAAACCTGAACCTCAAACCTGATCCTGATCCCAAATCGGAACCAACAACATAGGAAATCTTTAATGGATACTAGTTTAGTTTCTGTATTCAGTCGTGACACATTCACAAATGGATTAATCCATGCTGCAGTAGACACCTGGAATTTCCCAGCTAGATGTAGAGGGTCTTCTTCCTCATCTCTAAGTCAGTCTCCAAAGGATTTTGTTCTTGCAGGTCAGCTACGTGAAAACTCCACAAACCAATTTCAATAGTCCAAAATTGCATACCTTCAAAATTGTATACCTGTTTTGAACAAGGTCCCATGGCCCAAATTGAAGACCACTTTTAAGCTTTGAATTTTTTCACTTTATTTGTTTATTTTTATTTTATTATTTAATTTATATTATATAATATATATTAGTGTTTTTAGACACTATTTTGAACAATAAATAAAGGAAAGATTATTGGCAGGATATGTAATGACCCGAACCGGGTCTTTCCCAAAAACCCCTCAAATGTAACCCAGACGGTTTAAACATATACTTGCATGCACAGGATATTTATTTAAATGAAATAAACAACAGAAATAACCAGCAAATATTATTGCAATAACTCCTCAGAAAAAATGGTATCGTATTATACAACCAGCAATATAATAACCATGAATTACAAACTTCCCAATCTGAAATACATAAATAACAGTAAGATCGGGTGATGAAGAACCTGTGAATACAATGGCGAACTTTGCTGTGAATCTGCACCGTTGATGAACTAGGGCTACGTCCAATCCACCTCTAAGCCAGAAGGGTTTCTGTCCTCAAGGCTGAATTCGAAAGCTGAAAGCTTCCTGGTATCTCCAAGAGACAAATACAATATCAAAACTAAGCATGCCTCAATGAGACTCCAAGCCTTCTTTTAAGGTTGCAGCCATGACTCTTCAGTTTCCCCACTTTGTCTCTTCATATTCCTCTTAAAGTCACTTTTAAATAAATATAACCATTGAGTTATAAAGTGACATAATAAAATAAAGTAAGGAATCTTCTGGCACTAAAACGGAGGGCCAAACAAACTCGGATGAAGACGTGTGATAGCTTGCCGGAAATCTCTCGGCGAGATGCTCCAAGTCCACTACTGAAATGCCAGGAAAATTGAGTTCTGCCGACTTACTATAATTAGTAAGCACCTTGGAAACCTTGTGGAAACTGATCCGATTGGCCTGAAACTGGAAACACCTAGGCCAAACATCCCTCTGATCACCTGCCAAACCTCGGTTAGCCCACCGGACCCTGATAGAAAGGCTAACTATAAGGCATGAAATAATGTGCCCCAATAAGGGGACATTACAAATCATCCCTTCCCGGAGATTGCTTGCTCTCAAGCAATCGGTATCTGCATGCTGGGGTCATAATACCTAGATCCCAAACCAACCTCTGGGAAGCTGCTCCACCAGTCTGTCGAGTGAAACGGAAACTGATATTTTGCCCTGACTTGTGAAGTCATTCACATAGCAACAAAACAACAATCAGTCTAATACCAGGATCCCAAATCACAGCTGGAACAGTCGTACCGATCTGCCCTGTGCCGCCACCATCTGTGAGAAAGTCCTCAACCAAATTGAGAACCTCACTCCAACTGAGACCACCAGCACCTCTACGGTCAGATGCAGGGGGAAAGCAAACCTCACACCAATCGACTCCCTAGATAAAGGTCAACCGCAAGTATGTGCCTCTTGGGCCCCATAAGCAAAAGGGCCATCCATCTCCCCAGCTGGCTGAAATATCCCGATGTCCTATGCCCCCACTGAGTGAATCACCAGAAATGTCCAATTGCCATAACATTGCTCCTCTGACCTGTCGCCCGAACTGGAAACTGTACTGAAAAGGCAAGATACGCAAACTATCGGACATGGCTTCCATCAACTCTACTGGAATTCCTGAATCAGCATAAGGATTCCATAACTGTCTCTCAATACCCGGAGTCATACAGTGTATACCATGGTGTGAAAAATTCACCCCAACAAGCATAATCATCATACCAAGCTCGATA
>MU227701.1:1251711-1287920 GCA_018584345.1 Thuja plicata
ATTTGGTATATAAAAATCGAACCCTGCCCAAGAAATTCGAACCCACAGGCGAACCGGACCCGAATTTCGAACCGGTTCGAATTTCCCAGGGTCCGGAGGGGCCAGGGGCCGAACCCGGTATCTTAGCTTTTGACCCATCAAATCTACAAGAAGCAATCAAAAGAGCAAGAGAAATGGAAGCCTCTACATCAAGGAGTAATTTTCAGTCAATGACTTTCCATCACAAAAAGGAAAAAGATAAAAGACTTTCACATAAAGATTTAGATTAGACTAAGAAAATGCAGCTCTAACTTGGTGATGATCAACTAAATGAGCTTAGGAAGAAGAAATTGTATTTTCAATGCAGGGAACCTTGGGATCCAACTCATAAATGTATTGTTAAGGCTAAAGCAAAATAATTGGAGTACTTTACAGCCCGTGAATCAAGTTCTGAAAATTCTGGACAGAAAATTGAATCAGACACTAGTGAGGAAGATGCGTCATTAGATGAGTCAGATAGGGAAGAAGGAAGGAAGAGTGTTAAAACACAATTAACTAGGTTGCAGAAAATAGGCTCTTTCAGAGTTAGAGGTGTGTTGTGTGGGCAGTTGGTTTCACTCTTAATTGCACCAGGAAGATACCAGACTCATGCATTCAGTTGGTTGAGTATGAGTTGAAAGATGATTTCTATGTGGTCAGCATTGGTGACACAAATTTAGTGCTCGGGATTTAGTGGTTACGTTCACTTGGTGAGTTTAGGATGAACTTACAGACTATGGAAATGAAATTTGAAGTTGATGGGAGAATTTTTTTTCTTAGAGGTATGACAAATGGTGGTCCAAAGGTAGTACCCTTTAAGAGAATGGAAAGATTAATGAGACATGATCAATTGGAGTGGGCAGCTAAATGTGTTATCATGCCTACTAATTCAGGACAGCAAAAGAGAAGTTTTCAGCCTGATATTAAGGTCTTGTTGGATAAGTACAACAAGGTGTTTAGTGACATCCCTCATGGAGTTCCACTAGATAGAGGTATTGAGCACATAATAGAGCTTGAAGAAGGAGCTAAAGCAGTCATAACTACTCCTTATAGGCACTTCAAAAGACACAAAGATGAAATTGAAAAAAGCAATTAAGGAGCTGTTGGAAATGGGACATTATGCCAAGTAAGAGCCCTTTTGCCTCTTTAGTGGTTCTGGTTAAAAAGAAAGATGGGACAATGTGGATGTGCATTGATTACAGGACATTAAACAGGAAAACAATTAAAAACAGATATCCAATACCCCGCATTGATGAGTTGATTGATGAGCTGCATGGTGCTTTCTATTTTTCAAAGATTGATTTGAGGTCAAGTTATCATCAAATTAGAGTTCGAGAAGAGGATGTTGAGAAGACTGCTTTTAGATGCCACTTTGGTCATTATGAGTTTTTAGTCGTCATTTGGGTTGACTAATGCACCCACTACTTTCTAATCTTGTATGAACATGGCATTTAACAAGCACCTACGTAAAGTTTGTCCTAATATTTTTTTAGGATATTTTGATATATAGTAGGACATGGGAAGAGCACTTGAAACATTTGGAAGAAGTGCTTAGTATTCTTGAGAGCGAGTCTTTGTATGCTAAAGAAACAAAATGTGAATTTGGGCTGACAAAATTGTTATATCTTGGGCATATAATCAGCTCTAGAGGAGTAAGTGTTGACCTTGAAAAAATTAAGGCAATAATTAATTAGCCTCCTTGTCATAGCTTAAGGGCTTCTTTACATTGTGTGGATTTTATAGAAGGTTTGTAAAAAGTTTTTCATAGGTTGCTGTCCCATTGACTGATTTGACCAAAAAGGGAGCATTTGCATAGTCAGAAGAAGCGTAGAAAGGTTTTGATCAGTCTAAGCACTTAATGAGTACATGTCCCGTATTGGCAATTCCTATTTTTTCTAAACTTTTTGAGCTTGAATGTGATGCATCCGGTGAAGGAATAGGTGTTGTCCTAATGCAGGATAAACATCCAATTGCCTATGAAAGTAGGAAGTTAAGAGGAGCAAAAAAGAGTTATTCAATTTATGACAAAGAAATGTTGGCAATAATGCATGCACTAGCCAAATTTAAACAATATCTTGTGGGAGGTAAGTTCATAGTTAAGACTGATCATAATAGTCTTAAATATTTTCTAAACCAACAAGATTTAAGTGAAAGACAATAGAAATGGGTAAGCAAGTTGCCAGCTTACAATTTTGACATTGTCTATGTCAAAGGGAAAAAGAATGTAATGGTTGATGCATTATCTAGGAGACCACATTTATTCTCCTTAGTTGAGATTACAGCAGATTGTAAGACAAATATAATAGTTGAATATGCAAAAGACCCATGTATAATGTCCCCAGTATTCCGGTTTCATTTCTTTAAAGGTGAACTTGCAAAAGAGATGTTAGCAAGAACAATTTGGAAACAAACATATACATAACTTAAGAATTTTACTAGCTATCTACCCCATTTCTAATCCATCCCAAAGAAAGTCTACTAGGTCGGGCTCATAACCTTAATAAGGACCCTTTTGATCCTTTGATTAAATCTTGCCATCATCCTCTGGAGCGCATCCTTAGGGACTTCCTGAGCGAAGTCTACCAGGTTGGGCTCATGACCTTAATAAGGATCCTCTATAGTCCTTTGGCCCAATCTTGCTGTCGTCCACTGGAGCGCATCATTTAGGGCTTAGAGGCTGACCATTTCTGGTCCATTCCTCTTCTTGGAAGAGACTTCCTCTATCCAAGGCTTGGTTACATATGGATATGTGGGTCATCAGTATATATTGGCTTAGTAGAGACTTAATCCGCTTTAAATTCTCAATGTTAAGATTGAGAGTTCTTGTGATAATCTTGAATTACAACATCATGTTATTTTTAAGTAAATAAGAGAATTACTTTTGTTAACTTAGATATGACATCTGGAGAGAATATATATATATATATATATATATATATATATATATATATATATTATAATATCCTTTATTAAATCTGAAATAATCATACATATATCCAAATTACAATGTCCTTATTAAATTGGGATTACCATAATAATGATCATTATTATTTAAAATTCTGAAATATATATATATTCTAATACTCAACATAATTGTCGACTGTCCTTTTATATATTTATCCATGCTGGTTCGCTGCCCCCATTCTTTCTTGCCAAGCCTTATTATTAATATCCCTGGGGAGGGAAGTCACACCCCTCCTACGGGGGGCGACGAGTCGCACCTCCTTGGGAGGCTACGACTCTAGCCGCAACTTAATAAGCTGCGACTATAGTCGCAGACCCCCGAGGGGTGGCGACTTAGTCGCTTAAACTCCCGCCCCATGCTTTATTAAAGCATTTTTAAGTATTTATTGTTTAAGCCATATTAATTAATTTGTTAATTTATATTTGTTAATATATATATTAATTTGTATGTTTTGTATTAATATATTTAATTATTATATTTATTAATATATTTAATCATTTACATTTTAGTTATATATTAATATTATATTCGTAGCAACATATCTAATCATTAATATATTGTTAGTCTATGAATTTATTAACTATTAATTAATCATTAATGGATTATATATTGATTAATCGATTAATAATATTATTGGTAGAGTAGTTATTATTAAATCGATTATAAATTGATATTTAATGTTATTAATGTCCATTATTTAAATAAAGACTTAGCAATATTCAAGCCCGTTTATATGCGTATATGCATCAATTATGGCTCATGACACCATGGCCTTCTAACATTTTGGAGGGTGCCACACATGATGATAGGTACACGATTCAAAATGAACTCATCTTCTATAAAGGTAGAATTTTCTCGATGCCTAATTCTAAGCTCAAACAGATGGGAAAAAATCTTTTCATGATATTCCCATGGCTGCCCATCCTAGTGTAAGACATATAGGCAAGTTAGGGAGAGGTTTAGTTGGAAGGGACTTAAAAATGAAGTTCAGAAATTTGTTAAAATTGTCCAGTTTGCCAACAAAATAAATATGAAAACACATACCCTTTTGGCTATTGCAGCCCCTACCTATTCCCAACCAAAAATGGGAAAGTATTTCTATGGATTTTATTACTGGGTTGCCTGTTGTTCAAGGGAAGAATTGCATATATGTTGTAGTTGACAGGTTAACCAAATTTGCTCATTTTTTTGCAATCTCAGCAACGTTTACAGCAGTGCAGGTGGCAGATTTATTTTTCAAAGAAATTTTCAGACTTCATGGGTTGCCTCGGAATATAGTCAGTGACAGGGATAGGAAGTTTATGAGTTTGTTTTGGCAGGAGTTGTTCAAATTGAGTGGAACAGAACTTTCTCCTAGCACTAGCTACCATCCACAAATTGATGGTTAAACGGAGATAATTAACAAATGGTTGGAAGGCTATTTGAGAAACTACATTTCAGGGCAGCAAAAAGCGTGGGTGAAATGGTTATATTTGAGTGGGTATTGTTATAACTCTACATACCACATGTCTATTAAAATGTCTCCATTTATGGCTCTTTACGGGTATGAACCACCAAGCTTCATGATTTTATTGTTTGGAGATAGTAGAGTGCCCAAAGCCAAGGACTTGTTGCAGCAGAGTCAAGACGTCATGAAATCCTTGAAGGAGAACATCCAACAAGCCCAGAATCAACAAAAATAATATGCAGAACACAGGGTGGAAAGGCACTTTGAGGTTGATGACTTGGTGTACTTGAGGTTGCAGCCCTATAGCCAATCCTCTCTAAAACAAAGAAGTTCTGAAAAGCTTAAACCCAAAGTTTATGGTCCTTACCAAATTGTCAAGAGAGTTGGAGAAGTAGCCTATGAGTTGGAGTTACCAGTAGGCAATAAGGTACATGACGTTTTTCATGTTTCTCATTTGAAGAAAGCCTTAGGACATAATGTAACCCCATCTACGGTGTTGCCGCCTTTGGATGAGGAAGGAAATCTGATTTTAATTCCGAAGGTCATTATTGAAACCAGGGAACACACTCTCAGGAAGTGTATGAATAAAGAGTATTTGGTGAAGTGGAAGGATCTTTCGGTAGAAGATGCAACTTGGGAAAACGAGCAAATTTTGTTACAACTGGGAATGAAATTTCTTGAAGACAAGCAATTTTGGGGAGGAAGGATTGTAATGCCCCTCCTAACTAAAAAAATAATAGTAAACCAAATTAAGTGCTAAGGCCCTTGATTAGCACTTAATAAAATAAAGATAATGTTTCACTTGTAATTAATAATATTTAAAATATTTCAAGAGTGAAATATTTCTTGTTGTCGGTATTGAGGGAATTTCAAAAGATACAAAAGATTGTGTGAACGGTTACATTCTAAAGGGAGATAAAAAGAAGAATGGAATTATGCAGAAGAAGGTAGGTGGAAGGTGGAAGGTGGAAGAATTCAGAGAATTTTGTAGAAGTTGCAAACACTTGCTTTTGGAGAACGAATCACTCTTCAGGAGAGAATTCTCTTCAAGGATGAGAGATACCTTCAGGAGAATTCAAAATTATCAGGTAACTGGAGTTTGGGAAAATACTAGCAGTGTGTAAGAGTTCACAGCTTATGGTTGTCAGACAAAAAAGGGTGAATTTATGTAATGAGGAATTACGATGGAGTTTAGAACTGAGCGACTGAGAACCTACAACTATCGAATAGTGTGGTGGTATCAAGTGCTAAGGTCGAGTAATGGTTGTTGAGAAAATAGAGCCCGTAGCTGCTGTTAATGTTAATTTCTTGCAATTCCGTATTCAACTGGAAGCTCTCGAACTTCTAAAGAAGAATAGATTTTCTTTGGATGGGCACGAGCATCTTTTGTTACGAGGAGATGTTGAGCCGAATCGACCTCTGAGAGGTTAAACATGAAAACACAATTACAACTCCTGAGAGAGGCGAGTTGGTGAGGAAGTTTCTGTTTGTATTACCAGTCAACACTAGTACTCATTACAACATACAAATATATTGTGTCGATCTGAAGTAGAGGAATGAACCGTCAATCTGCAGCTGAGTGCGAGCAATAGCAAGAGGTAACGAAGGGAGTTAGACTGTATTCCATCATCCAAATTTTCTCAAGGCAGTCGAACTGGAAGAGATTTGCGGGACCCAAGAAGCACAGAGAATTCAAGATACTTGTGATGGTCGAACACGTACATGAAGCATAGTGAAAGTGTCCTCTTTTCCAGATTAGTCTGTTTATGGCTATAGGTCAAAGGTTAGATGATCAATGAACTCCTTGTAGTTATTTCGAACCTTGAACATCATTAAATTGTTATGTTTGAGTCTGGTCAACGTGCTTTCAAAGAAACTGGATGTGATTTAAGTTTGGCATGATTTATCTACAGTGGTTAGTGTTGTCAGGAGATTGTTTAGCTCTGCTACATTATTATTAAAAAAGAAACTATCATATCTTTTTGCTGTTTGATTTGAAATTGACTGTTCTTTTGAAAGAGCTGAAAGGAACCAATAGTTGTTACAATATATCTGTCATTACAACTTCTGGAAATGTATCACATTGAAAGTTTAATGCTATGAGCACAACTAGTAAATTTGGTAAAGGAGATCTATTTTTTTAAACTCAGATTTGGGGTAGCTTATTACAATATGCTTTCCTCACCTACTCTCAATCCTAGTCATTTATTGACTTGTGTTAGTTTAAATGTTTGGTGTACAATTAAGTGAATTGCTTGTTCCAGTGTTTGACATTGCGCAGTTTGAGGTTAAAGTTCTTGAAGCTGTGTTAGAGATAGTCCCACCACCACTATATTTTGATTTTTCTTTTTGAGTTCTACAACAAAAATCTATATAATATAGATGCTTTTAACATTATTATATTTTATTTTTGATAGTGAACAACTATTCTAGCCTTGTCCAAATTTGTTATTATTACGAAATACTCAATTTTTCTTATTAAATTTTTTCATTCTCTCCAATGGTCCTTTTTTTCTATAATACTGATACTGTATCTTGGCCACCTTATATTAGGTTTCTGGATGCACCTACAAACTGAAAGATCCGAGTTTGGTTCAAAGTCAAACTGGATCCATGATCTAGTTTGTTCCACTTTCAGGGATGATCGAGTGTAGGACAGTGGGTTTGGGTTCATATGGGATAAATCTAGGCAAGATCCAAGGGAATCCAAGCGAACCTAGGGCAAATCCATCCATTTTTTTGCTCCTCTTTTATTTTTTTGTGTTTATTAAAATTATTTCCACCTTTGACATTGTGCTTTAAAAATTTATGAAAATGTTGTGTGTCGTGAAGGGCTTTGTAGTTCTAAAGGTCTTCATTCAGGCTTTGTGGTGGTGTCTTTGCCCCTTGAGCCCACCGTGTACTATTACAAGGAATTTTTGAGGGGCATTGCCCCTAGATCTTGCAAGGGGCATTGCTTCTCAACCCCCATGAAGTTGTGGGATATGGAGCCAAAGCAAATTGACATGGATAATTCCATTTTTCAAACATTTACACTTGAGTTCAAAAAGCGAGCTTAGTTTTAGTGAGAGTGGCAAAGTCATTGCTTGTGGTTCTTGAAATGTTACATATCTAATGCCAGTGATGATAGTATTGTTGATGTTGATTTTGATGATTTACAAAATCCTTATGATGTTGGAAATTGATTGTTGAACTTGATATTAATATTTTAATATTGAATTTGAAGTCTGAACAATGAATATTTTCTAATATTTATCATATGTTTTTTAAATGACATTAGAGTTTATGGTGGTTTTGTTGGTTATATTATGTTATGTGGTATTCTAAACTTAATTCTTGTTTTTAGAAATATGTTTTTACATTTTTTTGTATGGATGAACCTAGGACGAATCTACCTCATTTTTTTGTTGGATCCACAAACGCAGATTGGGATCCGTACTAGAATTGGTATTATAGGCTTTATATGCACATCATAATTCTTAGTTACCAATTATGCCCTTAAGGCACCTCACATCCATATTGTATACAAATTCGCCTGGGGGTATGCCCGGGTATGTACCCAAGCGTCTGGGTACAACTAGGTATGCACCCAAAGGCACTAAGCATCAAAAAGTAAAAAAAAATAACAATACAATTTTTGAGTAAAAAAGTAACAATACAATTTTTGAGTTGTTTTTTGCATTCAAAAACCCAAGTACACCTAAAATGCCCCCAAAGCATCATTTCGCCCAATATAAAGATCATTTTTGCTCTCTTCACTCTGTCTTTTCTCATTTTCTCTAAAATAAATTGTTGGATTTTTCTCACATCTAACACCTTGGGCATCGTATCATTGTTGCCTCTCAAATCCATTAGGGTCTTGTTGCTGTGAGTTTTATGACCACTTCAACATGCAAAATCAAATACTTAGTATTCCAAATGAAACACCAAATCTTCAACTCTCTCATGAATAAGGAAGCTCATATGCTAAACAATGTATATGGATTGTGTGATCAAATGAGACAACCCCAAGGTTCCTTCTAGTTGTGGACTTTCACTCAGTTGTAATGATGTGATATGTTCGTATCACAAAGTGACTTACACTGTTCATTCGATGGACTTCAACTACTTCAACCACTTTTAATTAAACAAAGTGCAAAAAGGCAAGGCTTGAGAAAGTTATTTTACTCCTAGAATGCAAGAAACTGAGATGTCTTTGTGACTCTACAAGACTTAGGTTTGTCATGAACTTCCACCAAGCTAGTGCAATCTCCTAAGGTAAATGTAAGATGTTCAAACTAATACCATTACATCAACAACATCAATGGATGCATATTAATGTGCAAGCAATAATCGAAGTAAATCTCACTAAACTTCCAATTGACCACGCAAGGTAAACTTACAATTAACAAGCAACTAGTGGTATGGATTAGGCAAGTTCAACAAAGATTGATATGGCAAAGACATGCCATTTGGTTTTTGGATTTGACAAGGGAATGGGGCAAAGTCGGATTGGAATTCACTAGCTCATGGGGCAAGGTCTCGTGAAGATTTCGGAAATCAAGGTTTATGTTGCAAGGCATTTCAAAAATCTTAGGCCTATGTGGCAAATACTTTCGGAAATTGCATGAGGATGTGGCAAATGCCATGAAGACTTTCAAATTTGGCGGGGATATGGCAAAGTCAATGGCTTGGAGCGGAAATTTCCCTTGAATTGGGCAGAAATGCAACATGTTCTTTTGGAAATGCCATAAGGATTGGGCAAAACACCTCATGAGGCTCGGAAATTTCATGTTGATAGGGCAAGAACATGAGGTTGAGGGCGGAATTTTGCCATGAGTTGGGCAAAATTACTTATGACTTTCCCCTGTTCAAATCGGAGTTCATGATGCTTTTCATTGCTTAGCTTGGTTCTTGCCTTGCTCAAACTCAATCTTTGCCCATTGAAGTTAAGCTTGTTGTTGAGAAAATCTGATATTTGCCATGGGAATTCAACTTAGCTTGGAGGCTCCATGTGTTGACTTATCTGAGTTTGTCAAGCCCACGTTTTCGACAAATATCTAAGTCAACATTCATCTCAAATCTTCATTCAAACTTTGCAAAATTCACATGCTATTCGCTTGATATTCTCATTCCAACCTCATACTTCCCTTTGGGTGCCTACACAAACTTGATCAAAATTTGATGTTCTTTGATAATGCTTGGATCAATATTGAGTTTGATTATGAACTTGTCAAGCCCTCTCGGGCTTGAACTAGTTTATCTCTTTGCCTATAATTCTCAATCTCAACTTCGTTCATTCTTTTCCAAAACTTACCCACCACAGATTGTCTAAGGCTTTGACTTGATGATTGAACTTGAACACTCCCTACTACCTCAAGACCTAGGTGTACTCGAGACTTGGACTTCAAAATTTTTGCCAATCTACTCTAACTAGCACCTACTGACAACAAAAGTGAAAAGAGGGGGTCCCCATTTGCAATGGGGCGATGGTGTGAAAAAGTCACAACATGTAGCACCCACCCAAAAGAAATGTTCCTGAACATTTCAAGGATATAACTTGTTTGGATCTCAAAATCTTGAATCAACCCTTTTCACCTATCAAACAACTAGGAAATGCACTCAAAATGGAAGAAACCACAAATTGAGCTAAGAGTCTTCATCCTTTATTACTCACGTGTGTGCAAGTGTGTTCATTCCCCGCTCAACAAGATCATCAAAAACCTCCTAAGATCAATTGCAATTAGCTACGTAAGATATCCATATTTCAAAAGCAACCTGGATAGGGCCATGTTGTCAATCAGGCGTCCATAGCCCCGATGAGGTTATCACTGTAATTCCCACGAACATTGCTCTACTGCCAACCGGGCATCCATAGCCCCGGTAGAAATATTCACAAACTCCCATAGCCAAGTAATTTCACGATGTTTCTTTCCACTAATTTTTTTCTTATTTTTCACTTTTCTTTCATTTCTCTTTTGATATTGCACTTTCCTTATCATATTTTCAAATATTCTATCAATTCCAGTTGGCTTGCAAGCAATGAAGGTTCAAGGCCGAGTCGGAATCCAACCAAGGCTTGGACAGCCTTTGTTCAAGCTACCAGCTCCTATACTCAATTCTCGCAATTTAGCCTCTTTATTGCTAATCTCAAATCTTTCTTAACTCCTTTCATTACTTTTAATTTTACTTCCTCTCCTCCATTATGCAAATTGGTATTTTGAATTCAGTTTGGTGATTGTTGTTCCAAGTTTTGGGCGGATATTTTCACTATGTTGGACAAGCCTGTCCAAGGCATGGTCGGGATAAGAGCAGCCTTTGGACAGCCTTGTTCAAGGCTTGGTTGGGATCTGACCAGCCTTTGGACACTACTCTAAGGCATCCCCACAGTTTTATAAGCCTTTCAACTTTCAAACTAATTTTCACTTGCTTGCCAATCACCTAAAGTTTGCCAACTGATCCATTTTCTCCATTGCTTGATCTCTTCACTTGTAACTCAACTTATCTTCTCCTTTTGCTCAGGTTTTCCTATCAGATTTGACTCAAATCAGACTCCTCGTTGCCTTCATATGAAATCTCATTGTTCACAAGAGAGTCAAATTGAAATCCACATCAACCTTCATTCTTCATTGTATCAAGCTTCATTTCTCCAAAGATCAAAACTGGAATCTCCCATTAGCCTCTCGAATCCTCCATGCCAATCCTCACCCAAGGCCTTGATCTGAGACCCCTTGCTACTCTGCCGCTAAGACCACCACTACTACTGCCAAGTGAAAAAAGAGGGTGTCCCCATGTGCAATGGGGCGTGTTCATGTTTTACCACACAACAGGTCTCCACTCCAAAACCACCACTAGTTAGTGGGATCTCTTGTCATATGAAATATTTGATTACAATGAGGGGGTCTGCAAGTGGAGACCAGAACTCAGAACTTAGACAACTAAAATTATCTCTATTAAATGCCGAATGATAAAGATAAAAATTAAATATTTAACTATCAATTGGCATTTAATATTTATCTTTATTACTACCATTTTGGCCTTTGGCATTGATCAATGATGAAGTATCATACTATCAAATGTATTTAGTTTTGCAATTCTGTATATATATATATATATTTGTATTTAGTTTTGCAATTCTGTATATATATATATATTTTTGTTTGTCTATATATATATATATATATATATATATATATATGTACCCAAGGGAGAAAAAAATTGCCCGACCCATGTACTCAGTTCTCGTACCTGTACCCGTGCCCAAACCCGTACCAACAACTTAGTCATAAATCCACAATATATTCTCAATCTGAAAGTTTCAGCACTTCCAACTGTCTTTTCATGGAGAGTTTTTGTATTCCAAATATCTTAAAAGTTTTGAAATTGATACATTCTATGAATGTCTAAAGTTAAATTTTGACATTATGTATAGTTTAGCTTGTTACCCCACAAATGGCCCCTTGGTCTACCATCCTCAGAAGATATCCTGCCATCCATCCCTGAAATGCTGCAGAATATAACGAACTGTAGAAGTAATATTTTTATGTTGCTGTACTGGTTGAATTTCCTGGTAAAAGATGTGGTCTTTGCAAGACTTCTTGCTTGTTACCCTAACACTTAAAATAAGGATTCTGCTTTAGGAATTCCAGTGGACACACAGTCAGCAAGGATGTGTCTGTTGTAGGCAGAAATTCCAAATTACTCTTATCGTGTGAACAAATTGAGTACTGTTTACCTTGATCCATGCCTACAGTCTTAATTCTCATCTGCTTTATTTAATTTCTACTATCTCCATTCATTCTGATTGATTTTCTTATTTCTACCTTTTATTGGTATTTTGCCCAAAGTTGTAACCTGTTTACATCACCGGTTTTACCTCATGAAAAACCTGGTTATGAAGATAATTAAAAGTAACAATATTCCATATTGCATTATTTTTTTATATCGATATTTAATTATGTTCTGATTCTGTATTGTTGGTGAAGCAGTATAACCGTTGTCCCGTCACTCTGATGCCTGCAAGTGTGGACCAACTAAGGCGGCTGTTCCATGATGCATGATGTCTACCAAGAAGAGAAGAAAGAAACATACCACTTTTCAACAAAGCAGACTCCTATGACCACCTGTGCTAGATTTAACCAAATTGTAATGAGCATTATATCTTAACTTACTATGGACGATTCTGAGCTCATTCTAGCATAGCAACTGAATACTACATTCATCAAAATTAAATATTTGCAAAGCATGAAATGTAAAGACTTATTTTAAGGGTTGATTCCTTCTTGATAGATATGCTAGTTAAGTGAGGATTTTTTATTAGTAAAGGAGATTTAGTAGTTGGAACTGGCTTCTCTGGGGTCCAGGCAGGTCTGAGTATTTAGTTCCTTCTGCATATGTAAATTTGTAATTTGCATCTTTATAGCACATGTCTTAAATTGAATAAAGGCCTGATTCTATTCCATGTTAATTGGGATCAGTTGCATATGATGACAATTATTGATCAACATCATGGCAGAATGTCTGAGCTTCTTGTTTCTACTTTCATGTTGACATATAAAAATATAGTAGCATAGGACGGGGAAAGAATGAAGTTACCCATGTTTAATCAGCACCGTGGCCATGGCAAGTCAAATTGGTATGTTGGCTTTGCAAAAGCCCAGTCAAACCTGGAAAAATGGGAAATAACTTATTGAATTAATCAAGGTTATTTTACTTTATAAAGTCACTGATTTTTGCATAAAAATCATGATTTTTCATTTTTGAGTGTTTTAGCTTTACTTTTTTTTTGTTTTGAAATTTCAAATTTGCTGTATTTTCCTGACTTTCCTGTTTTAAACCCATGAGATTGAATTCCACTTACACATTCAATTTCCCGTGTCAATGCTGGATAAATATAATACCACCATCTATGATACCACATTAAAGAGCGTGTTCAGGGGTGAAAAAAAAATAGTGGCACTGATAGTGACTTTTTTGAATAAAATTGATAACAACAATCTGACCTTTTGCTAGCCAAATGTAACACGGCACATTTGCTAGACCACTAAAACCTAGCCTGTCACGTATTAAGGAATATATTCCTAGGAAACAATGTAGAGCATTTTTTTCTTAAGAATCATGTCTTGATTCGCAGACGAACAAGAACTAACATCAAATGCACTGCATGTATAAATTTTGGCATCTTATAGCTTTGAAGAGAAATAGTACTAAAAATAAAATGGAAATAAATAAATTTTGTTGAAGGAATGAACAGCTAACATACTGTGGGTTGGGCCTAAGGAAATTAAACTTGTGACTGCTAGCTGGGTTCGTCCATTTAATCACCCTACAATAAATGAATTATGGTCTCAAGCCCTTGCACATATCTGCTGGGGCATCTCGAAGGGAAAAAGCAATACAATATCCAAAAACAGAAGTAGCCCTTGGAAAGTTGCACTTGTGAATTTTTTTCAGGCTGTACAAGGGAATGTTAATTCACTCCAAGTCAGAAGGCCCAAAAACTTCCCCACCTCTATTGAGAAGGAAATCGCTACCACTTAGAACTTACATTCCACTTTTAGACTACATGGGTACTCTCAAAATTCAGAAGAGAATGTTAGCTAGACTTCCACCTCACAATGGATGGGCTAAACTATGATGGATCCTCGAAAGGAAATTTTGGGCAAGCTGCTTTTGGGCAGGGAAGGTGAGCAGCAGTGCAGGGACGAGAGTACTGATAACAACAAAGGGGGCTTCATAGCTGCCTACAATTAATTTGAAGGGTCAACGGCTCTTCAAGGCTTAATCTTAGCCAAAGATTTGTATAAACCCAACAAGGTGATTGAGACTGTAATGTCCCCTTTATGGGACATTAGAAGTCAATTAAATTATATCAAATTTAATGACAACTTAATTTAATTATTTAATAAAGTATTAAAATGACTTTAATGGAGCTTGGTGAAAATTAATAAGGTTTTTTTTAATTTAAAGGGGGAAATAAAAAGATAAAGAAAAGGAATACCAAGAGACAAGGAGAGAGAAAATAAAGAGTCACGGGGATGTGTTATTAAAGAACATTGAGAGGCTCATTTTCAGCATGTTTGGTATTGTTTTCTCTTAGAGAATTTTGGGAAGCTTTGACTTTCAATTTTTAAATACCTAAGGACGGAAACCTTCAGGATTTATGGGTGGATTTGACGGAAATCGAATTCATCTTTGGAGGTGGATTCACGACGCAGTTCACAACTAGACAAATTTGTGAAGTCTTCATCTGAAGACAAACTTGCAATAATAGAGGTATTACATATTTATCTGAAAAACAAGGTTGTAATGATTTATCTTTATATTTAATTTCAGATCTCCATTTTAGTCCGATATTATATGATTTTTCAGTATAATGTGTTGGATAAAAAGAAATTAGTTTGCATATAAATTGTTTGCTTAAATTCCTTTGAAACATTTGAAAAATCTGGAACAAATATCTATAGGTGGATATTTCAGTGGTATCAGAGTTGGTTCTCTTGCCAGCCTAAGGTTTCAGGTTTCATGAGGTTTCATGAGTAAGAGAAGTGCAGATGGGCTTGAATAGAGCTATTACTAGATGCATATTTTAACTTCAAATATATCTTGGATGTCGTAATATCAGTATTGGTTATATTTGTTTCGAAGATGTAATTATTTTTTTATTAAATCAAGAGAATACCCATGTAAACGTATGATTCCTTGAATAACATAAAGACTTCTAAACATTCGTAGCTACCTTATATTGGTCTTGCCTGAGTGTTTGTGAAGTAATTCATAATAATCATCATATGCTCTACGCAAATGTCGGTTTCTTAAACTATCTTTGGTATCAAAGGATTTAGGCTGAGAATTGTTAAAGTAACAGTGGAGCATATTCTGACGTGGCAAGGCTAAGGCTCACTTGGAATGATTCTACAAAATGGGGAAGATTAAATTCCAGAGCATGTTCACGCTAAGTTTAATTACGAGATGGTGGGAACATAAAGAAGCTTTGATAGCTCAGGAGAAGATTTCAATCAGAATAGTATTGAATCAATAACGTCTTGAATAGATGAAGTATCCTATTCCTGCATATTCCCGTAGGGATACATCTTCTTATGAAATAATCAAGGTAAAGAAACTTAGTGGATGGACGTATGATGTGAATTATTGAACCTCTATTCTTGTCGTTGAGTCTGGTCTGTGAATTTGTGGATGTTCGAACAATTTCTTTCATGTCGCTATATGAAGTGTCAATTTTAGAAGAGCATAACACCCCATTAATCTTCCAAACATGGTAACTGTGGAAAGAGCATAAGACACTGTTATAGTTCTTCATGTGAGAAAACCTTGGTGACAGGTTATCAAAGTTGAGCATATTTCTTTGGTTGCCAGAGAGTGTTTTCTATGCTTCGAAGCTAAAGATGTGCATGAATAAAGAGTGGTCAACTCTATGCATGCCTTCCTTGTGCATTATCAGGGGTCCTTGATTGTCAAAGAACAAGAATATTGCGGATTAGCGGTGATTAATTTTGGTTAATTTTAAAGGAGTTTTTGTGTCGTGAATGATATTGGCAACAAGTGCGGGAAATTGGAGTCTATTTTTTTTAGGCTTACGAACAATGATAAGAAAAAGAGTCAGTGTTATATGCATGAGAAAACTCTTGGTTTAACAGATTGTCACTGTGGGTGGAAAATAGCTATTCCAACTCTCTTCACACCTACACACTGTGAGTTGATTTTGGGAGTTTCTTAGCAGTGTTAAGGAGACTTAGAGTCAATAGAATTCCTGCAATAGTAGAAATGTTTGAATTGGTGGGCTTAAACTCCATAAATGGTCCTTACTATAGGTGTTTTGTTGGAGGAGAGTTGAGTTTTGTAAACATCAAACCGAGCCTCGATTTCCTTGTAGCAGGAAGATTTTATCGGGCACAAGGCAACCTTGGAGTCTGAGGAAAGAAAAACTATCAGTAAACTAAACACTGCATTCTTACGGTTTGAGAATTTTGGAACCCATTATGATGTGTGTGGACTGAACTAGAAGCTTTAGAGTGAGGTAACGTGGAGAGTTGAGAGTTGAATTATCAATGTACGGAATCTTGGGAAAGATATTTTAAGAACAACCTGAGTTTGATTTAGTGATTACAAACTAGTACTGGGCATCTCGTGGTGATTTGCAAGCAACAAGGGCATCCTTTCTAACTTCCACTACTGTGCATCTTTCTAGTTCTACATTCTCCCGTGAGTCTAACAAATTTTAGAGAACATCAAAACATTTTTAGAGTGTTTAACTTAAAAAATCTAGGATTGATAATTTTTATAGCTACCGTTGTTCATTCATTATGTAGTGAACATTGAAGTATGTCCCTTAGACAACTACATGGTTTGTGTTTAAATTTATGTTGAGTCTATTATTTTTTGTATCTTAAATTCAATTAAAGTGAAAACATCTCCATATAAAGGAAACTCGGAAATGGGGGCTGGTGGAAGGGATGGAGAAGGGGCAAGGGGTAGCTTGATATAGTGGTATCAAAGAATAGAACAAGAAACTGTGCATCAGATTTTGTGAAATTCACAAAGATTATCTCCGAAAACAAAATGAAGACGTCATATCAAAAAAGTGTTTTTTTTTTCAATTTGTTTTTAGTGAAACATTAAATGGTAAACAACTAAGGGACTTGCAGAAAGAAAAGGAAATAGGGAATTGACTCTATGTAGTTGGATTACAATTGAAGTCCATAAATTTTTTAGATGGTTCTCTCTAAGTTGGAAGAATTAGATTCATATTTTCCCAAAGTAGACCAGTCATATTGGAGGCTTCTGAATTGAGCTTTGCAACCCTCAATGCTTGTTTTAATCCAACACGGGTTATTGGAACATCGTTGTGAAGAGGTGGACACTTGCGGTTGCTTCTTATCACGGTGAAGTCATAAGGATAACAACTCCTATAGCACCATGTAATGATGCCATACTAAAGAAAGTTCTATGGCTGACTGTGAAGAGTCTACATGGGTTACATAATGTGAAAGCCCCTACTTTTGGTAAGAGGGCTAAGATTTTAGAAATTACAACAAGAACCAAACCATTTATCATTATGTTGGATCTCAAATGTGATAAATTGATTATACAAATGTTTCAATACTTTTTTAATTGAAATCAGGAAACATCATCCAGACAATGTGAGGGTATGCAAACTATCTGTCTTTAATTATGGATGAAGATGATAATATCTGCAGGCAGTTGCAATAAGATGTGTTAGCCATTTGGAGGAAAGAGAATAACATCACATCTATGGCTTATGAGTTCTCAAAAGGATTGATTGAGCAGTAGATTGAAAGGTTCAAGAAACATATGAATGAAAATGAACTAATCTCAATGGGCTTACAGGTTGCAGGGTCTTCCAAATAGAGTAAGAACCAAATGAGAAGGGAGCATATTTGTTTCACATGCCAGAAGACTCAGACAACTGATCACAATTGTGGGGACAATAAGGAAAATAAGTCAGCTAAAGAAGTTTGGACCAACTTTGAAGAAGATAAAAATCCCACAGTTTGGCTCCAAAAAAGTAACAAAAATGCTCGCGAGGAGATGGACTTAGTTGTGGTTATAGGTAAGGGATATACGAGCCTCTTATTTGGTGACTTGGATGTTGTTATTGACAAACATTTTGATGAGAATGGTTTTACTCAAGGAGAGAGCATGTTGGAGTTTCAAGATGATTCCAAGGAAGAAAATTAAGTTTCCCATGATGATGAGTTATTTGAAAATGATGATGTAATAGTAGATGTGGCCATGCATTTAGAGATGGAGGAAACTTCATTTAATAAAACTGAAACCAATGTAGCAGATAATTAAATTTATTTTATGCAAATGGTTGTCTGAACTTGTGAGTATGAACTATGCCAAGGAGATGACACTAAAAAAATTGATATGAAGAAAAAATTAGAAATTTTATTTCTGGATGAGGATTTTGAAAACATAATTTGAAAGATAAGCTAGAAGTCAAAGAGTATATGGTTGTTGCAACCTTAGTGCATTTTGATGATACCCATAGAAACATTAAGACCTTATTTGGAAAGTTGAATTTGAGGAAAGGGAAAAAGGAATGTCAGGGGGGATTAGTAGTAGACACCTTCACACAATCAAAAGGCACTAGAAATGATGAAAATCAAATTATCTAAAATTGCTCAAAGATAGGGATATTGCAATCCAAACTGCTGAAAAAAAGGAGGTGGATGAGCTTTGCCTACAACTGAGCATGACTCATTACACATTATACAAGGCTGAAAATCATACTTCTATTGCAGACACTCACAAGGAAGATGAAATTAATTCTAAGACCAAGGAGATCATTCAGATTGTTGAAGGAATCAATACCCTTTGTGAGAATGAAAGTAAGCACAATGTTTCCACCACTCTCTATTCAAATGAGGTAGACTATGTTAATGAAGATCAAAAGGACCAGCAAGGAATTACACTCATGAACATAAACATCAGTGAGAGTGGCATAAACATTTGTGACCTTCCTTATGGGCAGACCAAATCACCCCAAAGTAGGTCCTTAAAGCCTTGCCTTAGGAATTAGTTTATGGAAAGGAGGATGTGCTTCCAATTTTGATGCAAATCCCAGCTCTACAACTCCTAAAGTCAACTGAGGTGGAAGAAGATAGCACTATGAACGTAAGGTTGGTGGAATTGTTAAACTTGTAAGAGAACTAGGAATATGCATATAATGCCTTGAGACGTCATTAGAGTGTTGTCGAGCGTTGGTTCGACAAAAGGTCTTCAAACCCCATTTTTAAAGAAAATGACCAAGTCTTGAAGCACAATGAGATGATGACCAAGCTTGGTCAGCATGCCCAGTTTGATTCTTTGTGGGAAGGTTATTTCTGACGTTTGCACTATAAAGAAAACAATGTCTTTGAGCTGAAAGACATGGAAGGTAATCCTTTTGAGATCTCGGTAAACGTGATTCACCTCAAACATTTCCATTAATGGCTTTTCTTCTCCAGGGATAACTTTAAGAAACCTCCTCCTAGGAAAATGTGTAAAATTTTGGCGAATTGTACATTAATTTAGGGGAAAATTTTTATTGATGATGGCGAATTTTTTTTCCAAATTAGGAGAATAATATAAAGGCGTAGGCGATTTTTTCCCTGCCGAATAAAAATTTCATAAAATCCTGGCGAATTATAAATTAATGTGGGGGAAAATATATAATATATGAGGCGAATGATTTTCTTTTGAAGGGAAAAAAAATATTTGTACTGGCGATTTTTATGTGTCGTTTGAAAATATATTTATTTTATTGGCTAATCTATCGTTAATTATGGGAAAAATAAATATTTTATTTGACGATTTTCAAAAGATGGGACTCGTCAATGCGTCATGTGGGCCAACGCCAACTAATGTTAAATGTCTTATTTGAGACCGTTTGATTATCCTAGATCAATGGCTGAAGTTTAATTTCAGCCCAATTTCTTGAAGGAAATAGAGTTCTCCAAGAAGTCACTGGAATAATGACACATAACATTGTAATTAATGCAATATCACATCTAGCGAATATCGCCTTTATTTGTTGCGAATATAACTGATCACACATGGACACATAACCTAATTAGTAATATCCATTGTTTTATATTGTTAAATGTATTATTTGAGACCATTTGATCATCCTAGATCAATGGCTGAAATTTAATTTCGGGTCGAATTTCTGAAGGAAGTCACTAGAATGATGACACGTATCAAGCCTTAAAAAGTGCACCGTAACCATGATCGTTGATTACTACTGGTTATTTGTTTACGTGGACGGTGGATAGTGCAACTGCAACTTGTAACTCGTAACTCAAAAGGAAATGAATGCCTTGTCAGTGACATTCTTTAACTGCCATCTTTAACTGTCAATAGTATGCATGCATTTATGGGAAAAATTTACATGTAGATATGAAAGATTAAGGACAGTGGATTTAAATCTCTCACACGCATAATGCATTTATGGAAAATGCATTAAGTACAATTAAAGAAAGAATAATTATTAATTGCTAAGTATCCGTGATCACTACTATCAATCAAGGGGTCGAGGCTATTTATAAACAATCTGGCTTCTTTCTTCTTCATTTTTCTTTTGGTAGATTAAGAGTCAGGGCTGCTAGTGGTAGAAATTCTGCCTCTGGTTTTAAGGTTTAGGTTTTTAGGTCTTTAGGCTTTCGAGAATTAAAGATGGACGCACCAATCCGTTTGAGATGCACATCCCCAGATGACCAGAGGTCCTTTTTGGGCAATGTCTCGGAAGAAATCCTCACTTCCGTTTGTAGGGAGGTTGGTGACGACGCTTTTATAAATTCTGCTGTGTTGATGTTATTGGGTCGAGAGTTCCTTGAGAATGTTGACAGATACCACGTCTACACAGACATTACGTCCCGGTTTTTTGCGTTTCTCCTCGACCTCAGAGGATAGAAGGTGGATATGTTGATGCTGTTGAGGAAGGTTTTTAAAGAGAAATTCCTGAAGGACGATGTCAATGTTGTTGTTTTTTGTGGAATTAGGGGTGGGGATCCCTTGGCCAAGAGATATACACACGCTGTTGGAGCCAGGCAAAAATGTGGCCAGACAACCCTTTCTGTTGAACCTCAATGATGAGCAACTAACGCGACACAGGAAATGGGCACGACTTGGGAGGGATTTTCTTTGGAAATGGTTTTATCTTGATGAATTCGACGAG
Organism: Thuja plicata; assembly: GCA_018584345.1. NCBI lineage: Eukaryota > Viridiplantae > Streptophyta > Pinopsida > Cupressales > Cupressaceae > Thuja > Thuja plicata. The sequence goes on from MU227701.1 coordinate 1,272,823, forward strand.
TCGGACTACACATGGCTTGACAAATTCTCGGAGATTATCCTCTCTGGAAAATTCTCAGACGAAAGGGAAGATGAAGATCCCTGATTCCCTAGTTTACCCATTCCTGTTACCCTGGTCTTTTGACAATGAACATGCAAAGTTTCAATTTTTTTTATATCGATAAGAAGTTGCCTAGTAGGTTTCTGTTTTTACTGTACGATGTAATTTTATGAAAAAAAATAATAATAAAGATTTTCGAAGTTCGTTTCAATTTTCTTTTTATGGGTACAAAAAATGATTCTTAATTTCTTAGACTTCTCTGTGATTACAATATTTTAATTAGTTGCTTTACCTGTGTATTAGACATTTAAGTATGCTTAAGTGATGGATTAGTACTTCCATTTTTAAATCTGAAGTCTGAGATTCTAAATTTTTAAAACAATTAAGTTTATTTATTAGTCCAGAGACAAAGCAAGTTTCTATTTTTAATTTTCCAATGTGTCATATCGATGTGTGATAATGTAATTTCGATTATAATACAGATAGAAATAATTGAATTAAAATCTAAATTGGACAACACTATAAAACTAATCATTTATTAAATGTAATAACTAATAAGTTGAAGTTGTAATTTAAAATGATTAAGTGACACTCACACATGTCCTAGTGACATCAAATCAAAATGACAAGCCAAAAGTTAATGGGACCCGCGATAGTGCAACAGTGTCAGCGACCGTTGGATGAGCACAGATCAACGACGTGCAGTATATTTCTGGCCGAAAGAGAAAAGAAACCCCATTTTTGCAAACCTATTATGGAATAATGTAAATGAACTCAAAATTACAGTCATAGATTAAGTATCACTTACCTTTGCCTCAAATTAAATTGCAGCAATGCAGTCGGGACTCGCCAATGCAATATACATCTGCACTCAATAGTCTAAAATTTCGCTATCGATCAAATATAGAGATATCAGAATGTTTTTATACTAATCCTTATTTGGAAAATTTGGCGGGAAGTATTAGGTATACAAATATTTGGCAAAGCCCGCGTAATTATAACACATCTTTTGTTATTTCTGAGGCGATTATGGGTCGTCCAATACCTTTGCATGATTAATAAAGTTGGCTAAATTACGTCGGTTAGAGACACGCGTCTGTAAAATGCCAGGCGAATTTGGGGCTGCCTATAAATATATATGTATAAAATGATTGGCGAATATAGGCCGTCAATTTGAGGTCGCTTAGAAATTATAGGCGAATATTTTAAATTTACGGGGACCAAAATTTATATTCCATTGGCGATAATGTGTAAGAAATGGAAAAATTAAATAAACCAATGGGCGATGGGCCTGGGCTTTGGACCCAATATTAATAAATTTTGGGCGATAGGGTCAATCCAATATGTGAAAAATATTCGCCAATTCAGGGGTCACCGACATGCAACATTCGTCAAATGGCGAATAATCGCCACTAAAGTTTTCGTTGTTCTTCTCCATGTATATAGTAGGTTAGTTTTGTTTTGTGTCCAATAAGTACCTTTGGGTACATTTTGCCTTGTTGTCAAGTTTTCAATTTCTAAGTGATCCGAGCCTTTATTCTTCCCCGGTGTGTAGCAGTTTGTGCAGTCTTGCACATGTTTTTATGAAGCGCTCCTTGATGTCATGTCAAGCCTTTCTTGCTTGTTAGTGCCTCGTTTTTGAATGACGACAAGTCTGGGTAATTTGTACCTCCCTTTTCTTTTTGCAAAGCATCACAAATAACAAGGAAATTAATATGCATGAATGAGTAGTTTTCTTTTATGTTTGAAACTAAAATAAAGTTAGAAGGTTGCGGAAGAAGTTCCAAAGAAAGAGCCTCATATTTTGATAGTTGAGTGTAGTTTGTTGTAACACTATGATAAAATGACATCTACAAGCGCCTCCACAAGTGGAGATGCTTCTGCTTCATTGTATACTGTAAAAATAGTGGATGTATTTGCTAACGCGTCATTCGTTGGAACATTTAGACCTCCCAAGCCCAACCCTGAGAAGTCGAGGGTTATCAAAGTTGGTACAACTAGAGACTCGGGACTAGTAAAAGATTTTGCACACGACATTTAGGGTCTAATAGTAGCCACAAACACCAAAGGCCTTAGAGGAGCCCTACAAAGAAGCATTAACAATAGGTATGTCATGGTCAGGCCCAAAATTTGGAACAATGGGTTGGCCCAGTATATGGTGCTAAACATTAATCTATGCCTAGAGCTAATTGAGGCAATGGTAAGGTGCTTTGACACAAAGGTTGGGGTTATCTAGCATGGAGGATTAAATGTTGTCATAAGCCCAACCATGGTGAGGAGTATGTTTTGCATCTCTCATGACCCTAATAACACAAAACCCTTCAACAAGACAAAGTTGGAATACAAATGGGTGCATGCACATGGCTCCCTTGGCTTCCTAGAAAGGGAAATGCATACAAAACTCACCCCTCTCCATAGGTTTCCAATGAGCCATGCAAATTTTAAGGGAGATTCAAAGGATATTATCTCCATGTTGGCTTTTATCTGTGGTATGGACAATGATTTGGTAGTTGAAGAGTTTTAAGAAGCAGTTGCCTAAAGTTTGAAGAGGGCCTCCACACCCAATATCCATTTTGATTTTGTAGAAGTTATTGTGGGGGGAATGACTCAACAGTTGTAGTATACCCAACTTTAGTTTTAAGGTATCCATCTTTCTTGGGCCATATGTTTTTGTATCAAAATATTGATTTCTTTTTTAAATTCATGCCTTTAGAAATGTGGGATCTAGCCCAGTGAAGAAACCTATTTCTATATGGTCCCCTATTTTTAATAGGCCCCATGATTACGACCTATTTTTAGAATGTGTTTAAGCCTCGCCTTACGGACTTTCTTTGGATAAACCTGATAAGGATAGACTTACAAAATCTTATGTCTCATGGTTGCAAAGGTGTGAAGCTCCTGTAGACTGATTCTATAGAGGAAGTTTCGTTATAATTAGGGTTCATCGTTTTACTAAAGAGCCATTTATGCTTCTCACCATAGTCCTTGACAAAGTCTTGACCATAGAAGTTTCCAGGTAAATTCCTATAGTTGATGAGAAGATGAGCCCAAGCAAGAACACGACTATGATTTATAAGCTGCCAATGCAGTTGGTGGTGTGACTTTAAACACATGGAAAGTAGAGTCCCTATTGAGCTCCAAATTGGCCCATATGGGTTATTTTTGTTGTATGATTTATGGGATAACAATCTCGACAATTGCTTATCCAACAGGTTTAATGTTGTTGTCCACTGACCTAGACCATACTGGGAGGTGAGGAGGAGTCCTACTTAGCCATTATCGGGTGTTTTTATAGGCTTGTCCTCCAAACATATTGGCTTAAGGCCCTCATGGCTAATTTTCTATTGATTGGAGGCCAAATATGACCTTGCAAACATAATCTCCCAGAACTTGAAGAATACATTAACGAAAGAGAATTGGACATAAGAAAAGATTACTGCCTTTTGGATTTATTGGCAAGAGACTAGGCAGTGACATCCTCCCTACAATAATACTACCACTTGTGAGAAAATTGAGATGTGGTATGTTGAGCATAAAACGGTTGTCGAGAGTTCCAGACAAGAAGAGTCTATTCCCCATCCTTTGGACCCTCCTTAGGGAAGACATATTGAATTAGTGTGGATGATAGAGAAATCTGCAGGAACAATAGTGTCTCAAATAAGTATGGAGACATACCAAGATACTAGAATCTTGAAGGAGAAGGAATCTCAGAAGATAGTCACCAAATACATCTAGAGAGCTTCCAAGAAGAAAAGATGCATGAAGTTTGACTCCCCTTCTAAGAAGAGAAGCAAGAGAACACATAAAATTAGAGAGCAGGAACCGGAAGAAGGAGAGGAAGAGGAACAAGTCACTACAAGAACACAAGCATTCAACTCAACGTCGATGGTTCCTCATGTAAGTTTTTCTCTTGTCTTTCTCTCTTCTCAATCTTTTTCTCCAAGTGCAATACCTACAGTTTCCCTTGTTCAAGGTATGTCCACTCCAGTATCCCAAAGTCAAAATCCGACACAGCCCGTCAGTGACTCTCTTTCAAGTATTAAAACCATTCCTCCATTTTCCCCGTTCAATTTAAGCTCCTTGATGTCAATAACGCCTGGTACTTCTGCGGATTTGATCCTAGTGTCACTCCCTTTAATCCCTTCCCCGGGTGTTCCATTTGTTGGGCAATAAGGTGTAGACCATAATGTCATAGAGACCCATTTCAGTAATACCAAACAAGCTAGATTGGTCAGAGTCCAAAATATGAGAAATAGAGAAGATAGCCAGCTAGTCATTTCCACCCTTACCTCCCTTTTTGATGAAAAGAGTAATCAATTTACCTTGGTGTCAAGATTCCCAAATGTGCAAGGAAATCTCTAGGGTGGTGTTCGTAGACTATCTGAAGCTTACTTGGAAGCTGGAAAAGAAAGACAAGGACTTGTAGAATGCTAAAAAAAACCATTAATAATTTGAAGGCAAAAGCAAAGGCATATGAGATGGACTATGTTAGGCTTCAAAAGGATCTGCAAGAGAAAACATTCAAAGAGCTCGAGGAAGAGAGAGATAAGCTTGCGGAGGTTATTGCCGAATTGGGTAAGGTCAAAGCAATCACCGATAAGGAGAAAGTTGATTTGTCCTTAAACTTCCAGAACAAAGAGCAGGAATTGTCTCAATTCAAGAAGGCTCTGGAAGCTGTTTCCAAAGGCTTACAGTATAGAGATCAGATGGAAAAGAGATAAAATAACTTCACTCTACGACTCTCCGAGGTGCAGAACCGACTAAGAGAAATGAATATGGAGCGGGAAAATTTAAAGAAAGATTTACAGGAAAGGTCAAGACAATTAGTCCAAAAGGACAATGAGCTAGTGTCAAGTATAGCTCAAAAAACATAAATTAACCAGGGGTTGTGAGTCAAGGAGATGCAGTTCCAGGTCAATTTTTAAAATGTCAAGAGTACACTAGAGCTGGAACAAAAAAGTTACCAGACCACATTAGTTGTTACATAGGAAAGAGAAAGGGAGTTGGCAGAATGCCAACATGAATTGTCAAATGTGTAAGCACGAATCACCCATCTTGAAGAAGCTATGCGAGACAAGGACAATCAAATTCAGCAATTACAGGTCTCTACTATAGTCATTGCCTCAATAAATTGTGTCACGTTGGTACAACGGCGCTATGTGTCCTTCTAGGATAAAATTGAGGCATCCACATTGAGTCTAATGCTAGTTTTCAAGTTTGTGGCTGATGCAATTGAACTAGGTACTGAGCTAGAAAATGCCTTAAATACAACCCAACAAGGGATTGCTCCTAAAATGATAGAAGCAAGGAGCTTGATTGAGAAACTATATGAGGCAGATGATGACACGTTGTCATCAAATGGAATTACTAATCGAAGGCTTGCAATGACAGAGGATGGAGAATTGATCAAATGCGAAGAGACGATTGCATATACTAGGGACTACCTCAGAAAGATAAAATCTTCTATTGCACAAAAGAAGACGCAAATCAATGCGTTCATACAGGCGGGTTTGGCTTTGCCTTTCATGCTAGATGGATCACTGTCAAAAAAAGAAAAAATAAGGAAATCAATTGAATAGAAAAGGCAAGATCATTCTTATGAAAAAATACTAGGGCGTGATCCTGAGGCTGCCCAGGTCAGATTAGTTTATAATCCCTTAGCCTATCTCCATTTCAACCTAGACGCTGCGAGAGTGAGTCAGGTTGGGATCTTGTTCCGAGAGAAAACTGCACTCTATAACTCTTTCTGGGATTTTTAGCTCCATAGTTTTCCAACTGATATAGAGTGGGCTCCTTTGTAGTCCACTCTACCAATGCTCTAATCTTTTTCTATTTTTCCCTTCCTCGTTTTTTAGGTACCAGAGTTTTTGGGTTCGAATCTTATAGGCAAGATCTCACTGGAGTCGCTAATTTTGTATATGTCTATACAGACAACCTAAGGCTCATAGTGCAATTACCTTTGCTCGAGCTTTCTCTATTTGGAAGTCAGGCGGAGAATCCTTTCGGCGTGTCTCTCTCTTTTTACTTCGTTCGCAAACTTTCTCACCCGTGGGACATGTGTCATGTCCCTAGAACTTTGGAGATGGTGGGAGGGAGTTTTCTTGTTAGAAATATCACCATTGTGATACGTGTCGGGAGCAAGGCTCAAGGAAAAGTTTTTGTTGTTCGTTCAATGGACATGATGGGGATGAACAATTTTTTTTTCCTTGGGACACGTGTTCGATGATTGTTGTTTCTATTTAACAGCTCAAACGTGGAAGTTTCTCCTAATTGTCAAAGGCGTGATAGACTGAGGTGGCATATTTTGGGATGCACGCAAAATGATTGAGGAATATTTTCTGGTTGAGGATTGGCTATAAAGGGGAGGATTTTGTTTAGTTTTAGAGAGAGAGAGAGAGTGTTTGTTATCACTTTTTCTTGTAGAATCAATATATAGCAGTAAATGCTTGACTCTTTGTTTCTCAATTCAGATTCATACAGGGAAAAGGCTAATTAACAGGGATAATATTTACTTCTACACTTTGGGCTCCACAAATCCAAGCGAGTGCACCTTCAACAGACTACTAATTTTTAGCAAATCTGACAGTGGATCAATGATTCATGATCCTTCTTCTTTTTAGGCCACTTGGCTTAGGAAGGATAACCTATTGATTCTATCTTCAAGGAATCACTATGATGAATTGTATTCAGGACAATTATCTAAACATGTATTCTTTAGATAACATAAAGTAAAGATTGATTAATATTTGATTGATTTGATGATAAAGACTACTTATCAGAACTTGACCAGTGCCTAATCTTGGGCCATAGAGTCACAATGAAACATACATTTACCAAAGACAATTAATTGAAACACAAGTAAAATTTCAGAAAGAATGCCTTATAGACCATCCTCTTACTCTCAAACCCCTGTATCAAATTCTTGCATAAACCCTAACCCTCTAGAACTATTTGCAAGATTTAAACCTTCCTTGAAAGTAACTCACAAATAACAACACAGTTACCTAATAACTAGTACATTTAAAATGCCTTACCAATTAAACATACAAGAGCAGAATGTAAATGCAAGAATACATCAATGATATGAGACTTGAAATTCCATTGTATTTTATTAATGATCTTGGTTTCAATATATTCAAATTGATTGAAAGATTAAAACTTAGACACAATTCAAAAATCTGCCTTGCAGCTTTGATTTTTACCATCCTCAACAATTTGCTACTTAAAGTGAGCATTAGTCATCTTGGAATCCTTAAAGATCAAGGATGAAACAAGCTTCAAATGAATAAGCCAATCCTCAAGACACTAAAAACAAAACATTCAGTTGATCCCTTTGGCAGTGGAAAGACAAAATTTGTTGACAACCGGAACCTGGTTTCATCTTTGTCTTCTAATGAGCTCTAGCACCTTTGTCTATAGTTATTCAGGATAGCATCTGATATTGCATTGAGACCTAGTGACCGCCAATACAGGCTAACTTACACTAGTCTTTGAGATTGCTAACCTTCCTGTGCTCGGAGAGCAGGTGCCAGGTGTCTTGTACTTTGTATCCAGAATGTCTAAATCCATGTCCACAACCTTCTTTTTCTTGGGCTTTTTCCATGTGTCACATGTTGTGACCTCTGCATCAGTTGGTCAGTTGAAGCCTTGAATATTCTCCAGCTTTGTCTCCAACTTGTCCCATCTAGCATCTGTTATGTTCTTAACATCTACCACAAACTTATTGAAGTTTGTTTCAGCCTTAAAGGCTTCATCCAAAATCTTTTTATACCTTTCCATATAAAGCTCACCATTGTCAGAGATATATATCTTTATTTGGCATCACATTATCAAACTCAGCAATCCATGCCCCTAATGGCTTGATCTGGTTATCATCTATCCTAATTGATGGTACAAAGCTATTGTATTCTGGCCCAAACATCCTCATTCTGGCCTCTATTTGATTTACTTTACCTTTAAAGAAAGATAAAGTGAATCCTATCTGCTCTATTTCCTATAAAAAATCTGGACAACTATTTCTGGAAAATCAGCTCTTAAAGGTTGCAATGATGCCAACCTTTCAAAAATGCTAGTCCTTACTGACCATGTAGCATAATAGGGGTTCAAAATTGTTACATAGTTTGTAACTTCAACATGTAACCCTGGTAGTTTTCCATAAGCATCAAATACTATATCTGCCTTATCCTTCAAAATGTTTATTCTGTGCTGAAAGATGTGGAACAGGGCACCCATAACTACACTATTGTGCTCCTTGACAGCCTCCTCTATTTCCTTTGTTTCCAACTCTGTTTGTATTTCAACCTTAGCTACCTCTTTAGGTTCTACAGGAGCAACCTCGGGCATTTCCATCAACTATTTTGTCAAATCTTTAATCAGCTTATCTTGATTATGGATCTGTATTTTACACATTTTCCTATCCTTTACAATAGAACTTGTATCAATTGTCGGTTTACTCAATTTTTTTGACAATTGGGTTGTTTTAGCCTCATTGAGCTGAGCAAAATGTGTGAGAACTTGGGAAATTTCCATGTCTCCTGTGTTTTGGAGGGACCAAACAATTTGGTTGCCAACCATTTTATCCTTTATGCTCACCACAGATGGCTTCTGATCTTTAGGAGTTAAGCTACAAATTTCTAGTGCCTGGGATTTTGGATTATATCCAAATCCCCTTACCATTTCACCCACTTGAACTTTTGAAGATAATTTTACATCAGGTTGCTTCCTGATTTGGTCTATGATGAATGTAGAAGCAAGATCCCATCCTTCTACTAGAAACATCCCATTAGCTTTTACTAGTTTCCTGGCCTCCTTAGGAGTCATTTATTCTGATTCAGGATCATAATCATGTACCTCTTGTAAAGCTTCTTCTATTATTGGTTCACCTCCGGCCAATTGCAATTATTCTTGCACTTTTCTGTGTTTGTTCCAAATGAGGAACTCCTTGAATTCTTTTGTCTTGATGAAAATATCATCACTCAAAAATTCATGTTGTTGAATTGTTCTTTCATCAGTGCAAGTAAATAAAGGCAATTCAATTTCTTCTTAGGTGTCCTTTAACAACTTTTTGCCTTGTCTGATCTTCTTTCTAAGCTCATGATCATAGGCTCTGTCTCCGGGGATTAGAGCACCTATTCTATCCCTTTTCTTCTCTCCTTTCTGTGAATGCTCCCCAAGTTCCACTTTCTACCTTTTGAGTGGGGACTCCTCTGGGACTTGTGTCAAATCAATATCATTGTCAGCTTGTTCAGCTTTTGTTGGTTGTCCTTCTATCATTTGTTAATCCATGGGAGCAGGGTTAGGAACATAGTATTCCCCTTCACTGTCATCTTCATACTCAAAGGAAGAGTATTATTTCTTCTTCTCCTTTTCCACTAGTATGTCTTCTAACTGATTACACAATAAATTATGAGACTGGATCATTGCATCAAGCCTGTCCAAATAGGGCATTTGTGGGAAAAAACCACCAAAGGTGTATCCCTTTCTCTTCACTTGCCTTTCCAAGTCTATCAACTCATTGAACTTGTTTGCTCTTATGTCAACTTCCTCATCCTCCATCATATTTCTAATGAGGTCCTCTTCCATGCACTGTTCATGCTCTTTATTATATGGAATGGAAGGGACAAGCAGTTTCCTAGCACTCAGGATGAAACACTTTGTGTCCACATATCTGCATAAGGCAACATTCATTCTATAGTGGTTCATCCATGCATTTATCAGGTTTATGGCCCCTTTCCCAATTGTAAAACCACATACTTTGAACTGTCTTGGGGTGAATGTTACCTTCCTATGGGGGGCAAGATGTTCTTTATCTGTCAATATTAACTGCCTAATGAATTACATGGCGGCAATCCTAGGTGGCACATGAAATGGGAGAATGTAAGGTGGGTATGAACAACCATATACCCTCATCATTGTGTAATTCTTCTCATAAAATAAATCCCCCAGTTATGATCTCCAGGCCATCTATCCACACAATCACAAGGCCTCAACAATTGTAGAACCTTTACTGGTAACCTTGTTTTGTCGACACCAATAGCCCTTAGAATTGGGCATATCATCCAGTTCTCAAAAGCACATAAATCATTATCTCTAGAAGTATAGTTCCACACCCTCAACCAGAATTGGATTGGGTTGGGTTGATTCTGAAATAATCTCTGTGGTCTCAAGTTATTGCAGTCCATCAAAGGGAAGTTGTAGTACAAAATCAGGTGCATTAGTACTGAAACTACATAAACCTAGGGTTTGCCTCCTTCTGAATCTGCACAAACCCTTCATGCATCCTATCTATTATATACTGGATGTAATCGTAGCTGGTGCTGATGTGAGGGATATGCATGTCTAAAACAATCATGAGGATATCTGAGGTAATCCTCTCGGCTCTTGCATCTACTCCCAACACTCTATATAGTGCATAAGCAATGTACTTGATATAAAAAGTAAAATCCTTATAAAAATAAGGAATCTCCCCTGAGATAGGTGCAATATCATTCTTCATCTTCTTGGAGACATGATTATCTTTAATCAATTTTGCTGCAACCCCAGACTCCCTGACATACCTGTTCTTTAAAATCTGCAAGTTTATCTTCGTTGTTATAGGGTAGTAGACATCAAAGGCCTTCATGAAAGAGTTCCTATCTAGGGTCACCAAGGGTCTCCCATCATCCTTTTTAATTACCTTGGTAAGGGGATCATATCTATTTGCTAACTCAAGAATGAAGTCAACATCCACGAAGACATCGGGAACTATAAGCTTGGTCAGTCCACAGGTCCAAGGGTTTGAAATTGGGATTGCTTGATCACTATTTCTCTAGAAATAATTATATAAGCAAAATCCAGATGAACCTGGGGTCTTAGCATCCCTAATATATGATAAATCATCTAGAAGGATGTCAACACTTACCTTTCTATTTTGGGTAGACCTTGGCAGCAATTGAAGAAATTCATCAAAATAGTTCCTTTTTCCTTTCGTATCCTCTCCAATATCTCCACTTCGCCCACTGGTGGATGCCACACTGAGTGCTTGGCTCATTTTCTCTGCTCTGTTTTGCTCACACTTCGTTCACTAATATTGAAACAAAACTCCTCCAAACCCTCACTACAGAACTGTCAACCCACTCAATTCTCTGTAGCTTTGAAAATATGAACACTGCGACACTTAGCAATTTTGAATTCTTGATCAATTATACTGCCAATTAGAACCCTTTCTTCAATAATGGCTGCTTGAAGATCTCACTATTCTCAGGAATGCTGATCACATAGAAAACTTATGCGCTGAAATCTCGAAAGCTGTTGAAGTAAAATGACAATGAACATACTTACTTATAATTGTGAAATGAATGCAAACATCCCTTCGAGACTTACAAATTTTAAATCCATCGCTTCTGTCATAAGTTTACACACTGTGACATAAATTCAATTCCTAGTTGTAGCCTCTAAAAGTGACAGAAAATCACATTCGAATGAGTGCGCTTTCATTAAATTCACAAAGTTCAAATTTTATTGGTTGTCTTTCAACTACTCTTCCACTGTGGCATTCTTTCCTTACTTCTCATTGGCTAGCCACTGTACCTTCTGGCGGCAAGGAAAAGACATCTTTTAACTCAGGTTCCTTTACAATGATCTCGCGACTGTGTATCTCCTTATCACTGAATGAATTCACTAACTGTAATTACCTCAAGAGCTCAGGCGACTGCAGCTCTTTAAACTTCACTTTAACCTTTGGTTCCTATCTAGAGATTTAGCGACCATGCTTTAATATCTTTATCGTTGCACATTTCTTTTATTTAATAATTCATTCAGAGACCTGACGACTATAGTCTCTGTCTCGTGATCGCTGAATCATTTTTCATTTTAATCAATTATCTGGAGATTACCCGACTACCGTTGATTTTCTCTTATCTTCATCCAACGGTTCTCGCCAAGTCTCTTAATCCTTAACGCAAACCCTAAATTCTTATGAGGCTTGGCGACTGTGATCTCATTATCGTTGAATGCCATATGGAGGCCACACATACCTTTTGAACATGTGTCTCATCTTCCTTTTGTCTCATGATTGCTAGATTATTTTTGACTTTTCAACTTTTACTACCGATTCAACAACCACCGTCAGATCATCTCTTAATCCAATGGTTGTCGCTAGATCTCCTAAATTTTTACTTAACTCACCTTTCTTCATGAGATCAGGCGACAACATAACATAAGAACTCAGCTTTAACCTTGGTTGAATCAAGAGACCTCGCGACTGTATGAACTCAATGTCGCTTGATATTTTTTTTACTGCAGAGTTTATCTGGAGATTTCCCGACTGTCGTCGGATTAAAATTTTGATCAACGGCTATCGCTATATCTCATGATTCATAACTTAATTCACTTTTCACCAGGAGATAAAGCGACCAAAGGGAAACTTTAACCGTTCACTTAACTTATCAACCATGGATTAAATCAGGAGATGATGCAACTGAGTAATCTCAAAGTCGCCACAAGAATTGGCTAACCCATGTTAAATCTAGAGACAACCTGACTGACCACTGGATCAACCTTGCATCTGACGGTCCTCGCTAAATCTCGTTATCATTGAGGAAGACCCTAATTTCTTATGAGATTTGGCGACTGTAGTCTCTTGATCACTTGATGCCTAACTCAACCCAACTTCCTTCACGAGATCGAGCGATAACACAAAATTTGAACTTTGCCTTAACCTCAGTTAAAACTGGAGATTATGCGACCAAAGAGACCACCTTAAACTGCATTCAGACCCACCATTGGACACATGGCACACTGTCGTAATAAAATTGATCACCATTTACTGACTTAACCTCGAGCTAACCCTTCTTCTGTCCACGGTCTACATCTAGCGATTAGGCGACTGAGTAATCTCAAAGTTGGGAGACAAATTTACTAACCAGGGTTACGTCATGAGACTTCCTGACTACCTCAAGATCTTGATCTGAATCAACGATTTTCACTTGATCGCCAGATCACATATGGTATATTCCTTTCTTACAGAGATCACCCTACTGAAGGGAATCGCTAAGTTTCATAACGATAAGGAATATTCTGACTTTATAAGGAGACTTCACGACTAGAAGAGGATAGGAAATACAACACATGCCTTAAGTGACTTAAGTGGCTCAAAAAAGTAACTTCAAATTAGAAGGGTTTTTCAATGAACTAGGGTTTTTAGCCATTTTCATGCAGAATAAATTAAGCCTTAGGGTTTTTGACATCTCACTTTGTTTTTTACCTAATGACCATCAATCTTCAGAGGGACTTTAACAATTTTGAACATATTTTCAACTTTGAAGCGAGGACATGACTGAGGACATCAAAACTTTTTAGGGCAGACCTCAAAACATGAAATATTACCAACAGCGGCTCTCTCTGAGGATGCTTAAATGCCAGATTACAGCAAGAATACAGATCTTTGTGGAGGCAGACCAAAACCAAACTAACCTATTACTGGAAACAAACACACAACTAAAGCAAACACACAAAGGAAACAAACACACCTGTACAGATGATACAAAACTACTGTGCATGGAACAAAAGATCTAATTGAAGAAATTTTTCAGAAATTGTCCATGCACTGGCAATTCCTATTCTTCATCATCCATATTTCTGAGGAAATATGAATCCTTCCCAAAAATCTGTGAGATGAAAAAAGGCCCCAGCCATAATGGCTCAAATTTTTTATGCTTGCCTTTGTCTTCAACCCTGGTATTCCATTGCAATACAAAATCACCAGGCTGGAACTTCCTTTCATGTGCCCTTTTGTCAAAAAGATACTTCTTTTTTTGCTGCAATTTGACATTTTGCCTCTGGCTTTCTCTCCTTATTTCATCCAATTCTACCAGTTGAACCATTTTTTATTCCATAGGTTCAGAGACTTCAATCTTTTCAACCTGGATAAATTTATAGATTGGAAGAAAATTATTGACAGGTAACCTTGATTGAACACCATATACCAACTCAAAGGGGTGCTTTCCAATGGCCTTTTTGGCAGTGATCCTGTCTGCCCAAAGGGCAAGTTTTAATTTTACATGCCAAGCTCTTTTGTTACCTTCCAGGGCCTTCTTCAAAATTTGTAAGAGATTCTTATTGCTAGATTCAGCTTGACCATTGGCTTGGGGATGGTATGGGGATGAATAAGACGTAAAAATTCCCATATTAGAGCAAAAATCAGTAAATTCTTCAGACCTGAAACACATGGCATTATCCATTACCAACTTGATAGGAACACCAAATCTTGTAATCACATTATCCATCAGAAAATCAATGACCACTGTGCTTGTTTCTCTTTTGGTTGGAATTTCCTCTACCCATTTTGTAAAATAATCAGTCACCAACATAATCCAACTATGGCCTCCACTTGATTTCTCAACAAACTCTCCAATGAAATCCATTCCCCACATTGCAAAGGGGGCTTCTGCTACTACAGGATTCAGTAATAAAGCTCCTGAAAACTTCATTTTGCTTGAGAATCTTTGACATGGTTCGCATTTACTGACAAAAGTATAAGCATCTTGGAACAAGAAAGGCCAATAGTACCCATCTCTTAGAATTTTATGAGTTGTTGATCTTGTAGAATAATGCCCTCCACACATTCCAACATGCATTGCACTCAACATTCTTTCTGATTGTCCTTTGTCAAGACATAATAATAGGATTCCATCTCTTTTTTTTCCAAAACAAGTCACCATGCAACAAGACATATTTCTGAGCCTACAATTTCAAACTCCTCCTTTGGTTATCACTTAGGTCATTTGGACACTTAGTATTTTTCAAAAAATATACAATATTAGTATACCAGGGTTGTTGTAGACACCCTAAAATGGACAGGCTTGTGACTTTACATTAAAAACACTAATTTTCATCTATTAATTAATGGTTTTCTAATCATTAATTAATCATCTATTTTCTTCTAAATTAATTTCCCAAATCATCTAATCAAATTCCCAAAATTAATTAAATAACTAATTTTATTTAATTAATTAACCTTAATTGATTAATTACCATTAATTAATTAATTAAATTCAATTTCCTATAGTTTAAATTCAAAT
>MU227701.1:1291198-1301403 GCA_018584345.1 Thuja plicata
AGAGAACGATCCTTTCGTGAACACCAGTTCTGCTCTATTCATTGAACAACCCCGTGGGGCAGCCTTTTTCCAAGATATCACAGAAGCAGAGCTTGAAGATGTGGAGCAAGATGCTTACTCCACAAAATTAGTTGACGTTGTTGTAGAGAGGAACCCTGAACGTTACTTAGCCATGCTAATAAAGAAGGGAGTAAAACTCCCCGTTGAATTCAGTGTATCAACCATATGGCCCAAAAATCCTCTCATAGGTCAAAACACTACTCAGCCTCCTCGGATACTGCCTGTTGTGTCTCAAATCTATCCACCATTGGTATTACCCACATTGACACAGACTATACCCAATCAAACCAATGACACGACCCTGGCCAGTACATCTTCCACTCAAATAGGCTCACAACTAAGTGCACCCATGGTCACTAGTATGCCTCCACCTTTGGTCTCATGGCCAGGACAATCAAGCTCTCATGCTATACCTTCCATCTCACCAAAACCAACTATTTCGAAACTATGTCGCTACTGCAGTCAATTTATACTAGTCTTGGGATCAACACCTCTTTCCCAAAGGGATCCATCTCTACAGGTATGACTTACAGTCAATGCCCGCCCAAGGCTACATCCTTGCCCATTCTGACATCAATCCAACCTCCATAATAGCAACCCTAGCTTCAGTTGCCTCAATTCCAAACCCCGCAATAGCAACCCCAGCTTCAGTTGCCTCAATTCCAACCCCCGCAATAGCAACCCCAGCTTCAGTTGCCTCAAATCCAACCCCTACAGCAGCAATCCCAGCTTCAGTTGCCTCAATTCCAAACTTAGCAACAACCCCAGCTTCAACCCCAACCTCAGCAACAACAGTATCAACCCCAGTTTCAATCACAACATCAAACGCATCAAAACCCACCATGGGCTACTCATGTGCCCCCATTTCCAAATCACTCAGTGGGAAACCAATATCAAATCCCCAGGATGAAATCCTATGTTCCTTCTCAAGGGACACAGAGGCGCAGCCTCATGCCCACTACAGTACAGAGGAACGTCCTCACACATCAACCTCAATATCAAACAAACATGTTAATGCAACAGGTGCAAACCCTTCAAACCCAAATGATGGATATGCAAAATCAAGGGCAAACTAAATCCTACACCGTAGAGGATTTATACCCATACCCCTTTGACCATTCTCTTCACATGTCTCCATTCCCAAATCACTTCTCAGTACCTAAATTCGACAAATATAGGGGCAATACCAACCCTATTGAACATATCCGAGAGTTTATTTCTAGTTGCGTTGAAGTCGCCCATGATGAAACATATTTAATGCGACGGTTCCCACAAAGCTTGGCCAGACCAGCAATGGAATGGTTCTCGCATTTACCTCATGGCATTCAGTCTTGGGGTGAACTGGCTGAAAATTTCATAGCTCACTTCCATCATAACATCGAGCACAAGGTCAACATCAAGGACCTTTGCGATATCAAACAGAAGGATGGAGAGTCTTTTGTGAAGTTCCTACAGAGATGGAGGAATACAAAAAACTGCATAACATATGATGTGCCCAAACAAGACTTAATAGTCATGTTTGTTGACAATCTAATTCCAGACATGTCATTCACAACAGAGTTACAGTTAGCTCCGAACTTCACACAACTCATCTAAAGAGGAGTTCGTTGTGAGCAGAACTTAGTCAAACGAGGAATCCTTGCAGATCCCACACAAACGAATACAAATAAAAATGCAACGGACAAAGCTAAGTGGTGGAGCAAAAACAAAAATGTCACTAGCGATGGTGTCATTGATGTAAAGACAGTCAACTATACACAACCCAAGGTTTCACTGCAAGGCGCACCTGTGGCCAACCAAAAACCCACAGGGCCCACTCAACAACCATACATCCAAAACCAACCTCCTCCTGTACAAGCGGATGTTGTGTCAAACATTCAACAACAGTATCAACGCAAACCACGGTTTCAATTCTAGCAACGAGATTTCACACCATTGGGAGAGCCAATAGAATCAGCTTTACGCAAGTTGATACAATCAAACACTATCTCTCTCCCAGAAATCAGGGACTTTGAACATGATGAAAACAAACCAAGGTGGTATAATGACAAGGACTTCTGCGAGTTCCATTAGGTAAAGGGACATAAAACATCCAATTGTTACCGATTGAAATATGCTATCCAAGACTTGATTGACACAGGGACCATCAATGTGACAAATACCCAAACCAAAGGCACAACTAATCACACTATTTTCAATGATACCTTTCATGATCACAACAAGGGAAAAGCTTCCAGGTCTGGTGGACCAGAAAAACAAGTCAACTATACATATGCCAACAGTGATAATGTTATCAATTGCCTCAATCCTTCATATAGCCATGTGGCTACGATCACTATCAAAGACCAAGGTAACAATTGTGTTGTAACAACACGTTGCGCCAGAGTCGTCTTGCAAGGATTACCATCCTCACCTACTGCATCTGCCAATCCTAAAGCAAACTCAGATCCACAGACAAGCATAGTGGACCAACTAAAGCGCACACCTGCCTAGATCTCCATGTTTGACCTATTGCGCATATCTCTGCAGCATAAACTAGCACTTGACCAAGCCCTTCAGAATGCAGCTGTCCCAAGGGACATAACACCTGAGAGCTTCCAAACGATGGTTAACTATATAGCTGCTAACAAACATGCCACATTCACGGACTGTGATGTGCCGCTGCATAAACCCCTACATAATGATCCTTTGCATTTACTTGTCCAGGTCCACAAAAGCGCTATCTGTAGGGTCCTTGTTGATGGTGGAGCTGGGTTAAACATATGTACTCTAAAGTTAATCAAGCAACTGGGCTATTCAGAATCAAGCATTGATGTCACAAGGAGGATAAATATCAGAGCTTATGATGAGGAGGAAAGGTCCTCTAAAGGTATTATCATTCTACCTGTCTGTATCGGTCTAGTGGTAAAAAATACTCCCTTCCAAATCTTAGACCTTGAGTTGGGATACACCATGCTACTAGGGAGACCCTGGATACATGAAATGCAAGCCGTACCTTTGATGTACCATCAATGCATCAAGTTCCCACACCAGGGAGAGGAAATCATCATAGAGGGAGATCCCAATCCCTTCCAATACTGTAATGTTGTCCAAATCAACACTGATAACCAGGTACCCTCAAACCAAGATGCAAGCATCCCATCCTCTTCAGATTCCACTCCCAAGGATGTCACACAAACAGCAGGGAAGATAGCCATTAAACAAGATGCAAGTGTTCCCTCCTCTTCATATTCAAAACTTCAGGATGTCACATGGAAAGCGGGCAAAATATCCATCAACGACAAAGGCTGTGGTGAGTATAGGTATGAAGAGGATTTCACCATCACACACATGCCTCAGAGCCCAAGAAATTATGGCATGCCACAACCTGTCATTACAACAAAAACTTTGTAGCCTGTTCTATTCAGATGTCTACCAACAACCTTTGTCCGATGGGGAGACATAGTGGAAGAAAATCCATTTGAACAAGACATCAGTACATGGTTATACCAAGACTCACCAGAGACAATCCGACCACCCCTACCCTTGTCAATCTATGGTAATGGTTACACAATGTTACAAAGATTTAGATATGGTGGTACAACTGGCCTGGGGGAAAGACAACAAGGCATAATGGAATTGTCTCTCCCGCCGACCCAGAGAAACACGAGAGGGTTGGGCTATGGACAACAAAGAACCAGTCTTGTGACCCAAGACATTCTAGTTGATCAGGAACAAATAGTAGAGATGCACCAGGGGCATAACACAGAACATGTCTTGATAAGCAACATACTAGCACAATTGTTACCCGCCGAAGAGGGAACCATACAAACCTGAATAGACCTCCACATAGCAATCGATGATAACGAAGGAAGTGAGACGTCTGACAAGCATTCTATTGAGACTGACTCCCACGAGTATGAGTGGAGATCCTTTCACGACTCTGAACTGTCAATCCCAGATTATTCCCCTCGGTCAGACACTATCATAAACCTAGAAGAATTATTTGACCAACTGACCATTACCGAACAACCTTGCATAGATAAGCATGTCATTTATCAAACCTCAAGTGGTGCATCCACATCATAGTCCAGTTTTGTAGGAACCATATTTGTAGTCCCTTTCAGTCAACCAGAGTCAAACAACCATAAAAGTATTTTTCTTGTACACCCAAAGCTCATAGAGTGGGATCAACAAGGACCCCCTGATTTAGATATCTTCGAGAACGATGAGGCTATTTCTGATTTCATGGGACTTAGGGAAGGCATTCCCTCAGGAGACCACAAGGCAGGTTTATCAATTGACCTTGATAGAGAGGCATATTTCAGGGAGGCAGCTCCTATTTCCAGTCCACAAAAGAAAAAAGAACAAAAGAATGATAAAAAGATAAAACAAGACGTATCTTCTAGTGAAACCCTCACTGAGGTACTAGAAGATGGAAAGAAGGAACTCCTCCCCTTGACAGAGGAGAAATCGGCATTACTAGCAGAAGAAACAGAGGAAGTCAATTTGGGAGATGACAAGAACCCAAAGAACATATACTTGGAAAAATCACTCACCCCTGAGGAGAGAGAACAGTTCATCAGTTTCTTCAAGGCAAGGATGATCAATTTCGCATGGTCCTACTCGGATATGCCAGGGTTGGATCCAGAGCTAGTACTACACCATCTCCTGTTTCTACCTAATGCCAAACCTGTCAAGCAGAAGCTGAGAAAGATGCATCCCCATGTTGCATTGCTAGTCAAGGCAAAGTTGAAAAAGCTCCTGGATGCTAAGTTCATAAGACCTATACCATACACGGACTGGATATCTAACTTGGTACCGGTTACAAAGCACAGTGGTCAGATACAGATCTGCACAGACTTCAGGGATCTCAACATAGCTTGTCCCAAAGATGACTTTCCTTTACCCAACATTGATATGATAGTAGATCTAACTACTGGACATCAAATTCTATCACTTATGGATGGCTTTTCAGGGTATAATCAAATAAGGATCGCACCAGAGGACCAACACAAAACATCTTTCACATGTCCTTGGGGGACATATTGTTGGAATGTCATGTCGTTTGGTCTAAACAACACTGGAGTGACATATCAAAGGGCTATGACAACTATATTTCATGATCTCATCCACAAAATAATGGAAGACTATGTGGGCAACATACTAGCCAAGTCAATACTTCGCAAAGATTGTCTACACGTGTTGGGACCAATCTTTGACAGAATGCAAGAATACAAGGTCCGCCTAAACCCAAAGAAATGTGCATTCGGTGTCACAACAGGAAAGCTACTGGGGTTCATAGTGTCACATAGAGGAATCGAAGTGGACCTAGTGAAATTCAAAGCGATATTGGACATGCCTCCACCATCGAACCTGAGACAACTAAGAGGGTTAAAAGGAAGGCTCCAATCAATCAGGCACTTCATAGCTCAGCTAGCAGACAAGTGCCACACATTCCAACATCTATTGCACAAAGACATCAAATTCATATGGATAGAGAAATGCGAACAGGCATTCCAAGTCTTCAAGGACTACCTTCTAAAGTCTCCTATATTGGTGCCACCAGTCCAAGGTAGACCATTGCTTTTGTATATCTCAGTGACAGAGTCAGAATTAGGTGTACTCTTGGCACAACATGATGATGCAGGTAAAGAAAGGGCCATCTACTATCTAAGCAAAACATTGATAGGATATGAGCTCAACTATACACCAATTGAAAATTCACGCCTTGCAGTTGTTTTCGCTTCCCAGAAGCTGAGACATTATATGTTGAGTCACCAAAAAAAGTTGATCACACATATTGATCCTTTAAAGTACCTCCTAAGCAAAGCAGCGCTCACTGGACGACTGGCGAAGTGGGTAATGATCTTGAGCGAGTTTGACATTGAGTACGTAGAAAGAAAAGCTATCAAAGGACAAGTGATCATGGATCAACTAGCAGAGGCACCCATTCATGACCATCAACCTATTATTTCTGACTTTCCTAACGAATCTATTATGACACTACAACCGGCGATCGAGCTATGGCAACTTTATTTTGATGGATCGTGCATGAACCATGGTGCGGGGGCAGGGATAGTGCTTATCACTCCAAATCATGATACAATTCCAAAGTCTTTCAGACTTAACTTCCCATGCACCAACAACATAGCTGATTATGAAGCATTGGTCATCGGTCTAAAGATAGAAATTCAATGGAGAATCAAGAACCTTAAAGTCTTTGGAGATTCACAGTTGGTCATCAGTCAAGTCAAAAATGATTATACGACCAAAGATGAGAATCTCATACCATACAGACCACAGATGGAAAAAATACGCACCAAGTTCCATTACATCTTCTTCAAGAAAGTCCCACGAGCACAGAACAAAGCTACAGATGTGATGGCTGCCATAGCATCTTGATTGATACGCCAGGTAACGAAACAAGATTCCAGTTTCTAGTAGAGCAACTCTTGGTGCCATCACATCAGGCATCCATCACAGAATCATCATGCGTCCTTGTTGGTCCTGAATCCCCATGGTACCAAGATGTCTATAACTATCTCCAAAATAGTGTCTTACCTACCAACTTGTCTAGGAACCAGAGAAAGTCCCTCATTCGCCAAGCCTCTAGGCATACCATCCTCTCAACTACTTTATACAGACAAAGTCTAGATGGAATGCTACTATGATGTCTCACTTCCATAGAATCCCAGAAAGCTTTGTATGAGGTGCATGAAGGAATTTGTGGAACCCACGGAGGTGCAACAACTTAGCTAAGAAGATCATCCGCATGGGATACTATTGGCCCACAATAGAGACAGATGCACACAAACATGTACAAAGGTGTAGACAGTGTCAGATTCATGGAGACCTAATCCATGCACCAGCCCAGGAACTAAATCCTATCACATCACCATTGCCATTTTCCATGTGGGGATTTGACCTAGTGGGCAAAATTACACCTTCTTCAGAAAACAGACACAAATACATCATAGCGGCAATAGAGTACTTCACCAAGTGGTTAGAAGTGATTCCCCTCACTTACATCACTGGAAAGCAAATAGAAATGTTCATACTTAACCACATTATCTGTCGATACAGAATCCCTCAAACTATCCTGACAGATCATGGTACACCTTTCCAGAGTAAAGATGTTGAAGAGCTATGCGAACAGTTCCATATCAAACAAGGGTTCTCTTCCTTTTATTATTCTCAAGGGTATGGCCAAGCCGAAGCTACAAAAAAAACAATCTTGAAAATCTTGAAGAAAATAGTGAATGAATCAAGGCGAGATTGGCATTTACAGCTTAGTCCCGCATTATGGGCATATAGAACTTGTGTGAGAACACCTATAGGAGCCACTCCTTTCTCCCTAGTCTATGGATCAGAGGCGGTATTACCCCTCGGAGTGGAAATCCATCCCTAAGGATATCATTGAAGAACCTGGTTTCAGATGAAGACTACAGAGTAGCAAGGCTCAATGAACTGGAGTTACTAGATGAAAGAAGACAGCATGCCTTCGACCACTTACAAGGTTATCAGAATCGCCTTAGAAGAAACTATCATAAGAAGGTGAAGCCACAAAAATTTGAGGTAGGAGACCTTGTCCTCATGGAAAATCAAAAGAACCAAGCAGAGAGAGTCAAACTAGGAAAGTTTGAGCCTAATTGGTTAGGACCATTTGTTATTGTCAGCTCTACTCAGAGTGGGGCATTCATACTAGCGACACCAGAAGAAGATCATCTCCCTGGATACATCAACAGCATGCACCTCAAGAGGTTCTACCCTTGAGGTCTCTATGGTTAAGGCACCTATCTACGTATCCAAAAAATACCAAAAAAATTAGAAAATACAAAATGTTACCTTGGTGAAAACTTGGCAATCAGGCGCCTTGGCAACAACAAAAAAAGAAAAAAAGAAAAAAAAGTAAAGAGAAACAAAATCGCTCTCTCAGTGAAAACCTGGCAAACAAGCACTATTGAGTAGGTACCTTGGTGAAAACCTGGCAAACAGGCACCAAGTGTTCAATCCAGCTTCACCATCAATGAACTCCAAAAGCTTGAGCAAATTTCAAATGCAAGAATGACTAACCAAGCTATATCCAAAAGCACACTCCCCTCTGAGCACCAAGCACTTACCCATGGTTAATACTAGTCCACTAGAATAGGGGGCGATTCTAAATGTCATAAAAAAATCCTAAAAATCAGAAAACTCATCAAAAAATCTTAAAAAGATCAAAATATCAAGAGAAAATCAATCTTCATCAAAAACATTCAAAAAATTGCAAAATCCCAAGCAATAAAACCAACTTGGTTATCAAGAGAGCAAAGGGCGATCACGCCCAATCAATTGTCACAATCATGAGCTTTGCAAATCAGCATTGGGCTCATCTGACACAACTTTATCAATCTATTAGATCAATTAGCAAGCAACTAGCAACCAAGCCAATCAATCAATTGTCACAATCATGAGCTTTGTGAACCAGCATTGGGCCCATTTGACACAGCTTGATCAGCTACCAAAATGATCAAATCAATCTATCAATTGTCACAATCATGAGCTTTGCGAACCAACATTGGGCCCATCTGACACAACTTGATCAGCTGCCAACATGATCAAAGAAATCAATCAATCAAATCATATCAATCGTCTTACACAGTGATGGATACGCTCAAACCAGACAGGTCAGTCTTATATGAGTAATCTATTACTAAAACCAGACACACTCAAGAAATCAAGCCAATCAAGCCCATCCAATGAGTCGAGCCAATCAAGAGAATCCAATTGCATCGAGGAACCATCCAAAAATGTTGACTAGCTTAGTCAAGTCGGTCAGATGTCAGTCTATATTTTGCAGTTATGTTCTTACGCTACTCCAGGATCCACCATGTGAGGAGAGTAGCTACGATAGATCATGACTTATTTTCTTTGATTGTTGTTTGTTGAATGTTCACTTCAATTTCAGGGCCATGATGATTTAGGATAAAATGTGGTAGGCGCTGTCACTTATCTGGCAGCCACGCAGTTCCACGATCTGAGCTTAACCCTGGGAAAGAATTGGACATTCCTTCTCTTTTATTTTGTTTGTTTGGTTTTATAGAATCAAGATTTCATAGTGCTATTCAGACGGACTCTGAGTGTTTTGGAGTTCTATCTTGATTTCTATGGTCTTTCCCTTTTTATGTTGCAAACAAGAGCTCACGATGCTATCCAGATGGACTCTAGGGGCGTAGGAGTTCTATCTTGTTTTCTTGGCTTTGCCTTTCAGAAATCAAGAGCTCACAGTGTTATCCAGATGGACTCTAGGTGCATAGAAGTTCTATCTTGGTTTCTTTGTTTTAGATTAATTCAGAGGCCAAGCGGTACCCAGATGGTCAATATCTGGGTGCTTTTGGCTCTCTTTCTTTTCAAACAGGGAACATAGTTGAACCCAGATGGTCAATATTTGGGTGCACTATGTTCTCTTTGTATTCAGTCTCTCTACTCCTTCCGCTATTAAGAGGTCATGGTGGTATCCAGGTGGTATGTGATCTGGATCATTCGACGCTCTTCGAAATTTTGAAAAAAAAAAAAAAAAAGATGTAATGATGACAAATATTGGAAACAGGGGTAGCGACTTGGGACACTCATCCTTTCTATCAAATCATATCTATCAAAAAAGAAACAATTTCCTTTCTATCGTTCCTTATCTATCAATCAATCCCAGAGATCACATTCCAAACTAACTTCCTTCTAACTAACACATGCATTACTCAAAAATTGTGTGCATGCTAGATTGCATTCATTTATTGCATAAGAAAAATCCAAAACATGCACATAGTAGATCATATAATCAATGCATCCTTCATCAATAACATCATAACTAACATAGGAATGCATTCGTCATCATCATATAGTGATTCACTTTTTCAACAAAATAATGCTCATCTGACGCATTTTCTATGCTTAATTTGTTAAGGGGGCATATAGTCCACTGGCTATCACTGGGGCAGGATCAAATCTGAAATTTTTTTGACACATTGCGACAAGTCACATCACATCAAAAAGGGGCAAATGTAGACACCCTAAAATAGACAGGCTTGCGACTTTACATTAAAAACACTAATTTTCATCTATTAATTAATGGTTTTCTAATCATTAATTAATCATCTATTTTCTTCTAAATTCATTCCCCAAATCAT
>MU227701.1:1301453-1358467 GCA_018584345.1 Thuja plicata
CCCAAAATTAATTAAATAATTAATTTTATTTAATTAATTAACCTTAATTGATTAATTACCATTAATTAATTAATTAAATTCAATTTCCTATAGTTTAAATTCAAATATTTAAACTTACTAATTAAATACTTCCAATTAAATTAATTTAATTTCATCAAATAAAGCAATTCTTAATTAAAAAGAATTCAATTATCTCACATGTTTAAAACAATAATTAAATAAATGAATTAAATATTCATTTATCTTCAAAGTGATAACTCCAATCAGATCACATGGGTTACTCCACCCATCTCTCCAATCCACATGGGTAACTTCACCCACCTCTTCAGTTCAAAAAGGTAACTCACCATTAGCTCTTCAGTCAACCAAACTCTATATTCTCTTCACCAAATGAAGAGGTGGAGTTTACTGATGGCTTCTCCAATTCCTTTTAATCTCAACCATTCATCTCCCTATCTCTAGGATTGATCTCAACCGTTCATATCACCACCAATTCCTATATAATAAAGCCTCCATAACCATTTGAAGGATCTAGGATTTCAAGCTCTCGTGCACCATTACTATGTCAGTTTGGTTCTAGCATTCAAGCCATCTTGCGATCACACACTCGTTCAATTAGCAAATTCTTGACACTTCTCAATTCATAGACATTGCCCCGTCAATACTGAGCATCAAGAACAGTGTTTTGGAAGGAGTAGAGAGAGACAATAGAAGCTTCAAGAGCTTCAGGGTTTGCATTTATTTGTTTTCCTTTCTTGTGCTTGTATATTTTATTGGTTATGTTTCAAAGTTATTCGTTTTTGTAGTATTTGTGTATTGCATTTATATCATTTGTAAAACCTTTGCTACTAACCCTTGCCTTTGGAAAGCTTGGGAACCACGGATCACAAAAAGGAGGCGTACAGTTGCATTTTAATACTTGTCTGGCAATTTCCATTTATGTCAACATTGTTGACCTGAACTAAATCCAGATTCTCTTCTGTCATCAGTTTTTGCAATCCTAGTCCTCTCACCAACTTTGTGATATGGATGTCCAAATGAAACTCTTGAACTTTTTTTATCCATTTGCATATTTTCCCTGTTACCTCATTTTGAACAAATATGTCTTTGACAGCAGCATGAGGAACATAAGCATTTACTTTTGCACATACCAAGTATGGCCTAAACGCCTTAACTGCCTTTACTAAAGCATAAGCCTATTTCTCCATCAACTAATAGTTCAATTTGGCTAATTGCAATGACTTACTGAAAAATACAATGGGATGTTTAAATCCCTCACCATCCTTTTGCAATAAGACTGCTACAATAGTATGGAAAGAAGCAAAAGTGAATAAAGAAAAGGGCTTGGTATAATCAAGGGACACTAGGACTGGTGCTTCTTGGATGGCTTGTTTTATTTTTTCAAAGGCTAATTATGTCTCTTGGTCCCATTCAAATCTTACATTTTTCTTCAGCAATCTGACAATGGGTTTGACTAGTTCTGTAAAGTTGGCAATAAATATCCTAAAAAAATTGATTTGGCCTGAAAATGAATGTATGCCTTTTAAATTTTTGGGAGCAAGTACCTTTTGGATGGCTTCAACTCTTTTAGGATCTATCCTCACTCCCTCCTTTAACACTATGTGGCCTAGAATTTTCCCCTTGGTAATAGAAAAGTGACACTTTTTTGGGTTCAAAGACACCCCATATTCCATTGCTTTTATCATCACTTTCTCCAAGTGGCTGCAATGATCCTCTGCCCTTTTTGAAAAAGCTGTTAAATCATCTTGGTATACCACCATCAAAACATCTATGAGATCTTTGAAAGCCACATCCATGGCCCTTTGAAAGGTTGCACCAGCATTGTTCAAACCAAATGGCATGCGAGCATACACATAAGTGCCCCAAGGAGTAGTAAATGTTGTCTTGAATTGTTCAGACTCTTTGACTAGCACTTGGTTGTACCCTCAGAACCCATCCATCATAGACAACAAATCACATCCAGTGACTTTATGCAACATAGCCTCCATGTTGGGTAGTCCATAACTATCTTTTAATGAGGCCACATTTAGATTCCTAAAATCAACACACAGTCTTATGCCCCCATTCTTCTTCCTCACAAGGACCAAGTTAGAAACCCATGATGAATGCCTAATTGGCTGATTTATACCTGAATCTCTTAGCTTCATCAATTCTATCTACATTTTGGTAGCCAACAGTGGATTAATGGGCCTTTCTTTTTGTCTAAATGGTTTTATACCTTCTTTCAGAGGGATGTCATGCTGGAATAGGTCTTTTCTATAAGCTTTCAGATCCTCATAAGACTAGGCAAATACATGCTTGTACTTTTTCAGTAGTTTTATCAAATTTAGTCTCACATTGCTATCCAACTTTTTACCAATATAGACTAATTGGGGAGATGTCTCGGATCCCAGGTTAACTTCTTCTAAATATCCTATCTTTGCATTGGACTTTTGAGTCATATAATTGTCATTTATGTTGAACATGCCTTCCAACTCAATTAACCCCTTGGGAATGTGATTAGTAGCCAGTTGGATAACTTCTTGATCAAAGATATACTCCTTACCTTCCACAATTTCTACCAGAGATTCACAATCAATCTTCTGACCATCATATAGATCTACACACTGAATAAACCTAAGGATATCATCATCATCCTCAAATACTTGCCAATTATGAATATTGTCAGGGACAGCAGGTCTACTTTTTATTTCTACCACAGACATGCCAGTAAGGGTAACATCATTATTTTTTAGGGCTACATTAGCAAGGAAGTCTTCCATTATGTTATTTGATCTCTCTATCCATAGGATATTGAAGGCATCGAAGAATTCTATCCTATCCCAGACTGCATACTTGTATAATTTTAGTCTGTCATCTTTGGCAACATAAATGTCTCTTATCTGAGATATGATTAACTGAGAATCCCCATGAACTTTCAAACATTTAATACCATGCCTAATAGCAATATCCATTCCCAAGATCAAAGCTTCATACTCAGCAGTATTATTTGTACATTGGAAAGTTAGCAAGAAGGAATACTTGAAAGTGATACCTGATGGGGAGATAAACAAGACTCCAGCTCCTGATCCTTCCTTGGAGCATCCTCCATCAAAGCACATTTTCCATAGTCCATCTTGTTGTAACAACAATTCATCCACAATTGGGTCAACTTTTTTTAATTGTGGCTTGATCTCTTCCACAGTAAAGTTTTCCATATCAACATTTACACAACAATTCAACTGGTCAAGTAGAACCACCTCCACCATGACAGGTGACCAGGGTTCTTTGTACAACTTGACCTCATTTCCATTTACAGGGATAGTTGCATAGGACAAGTCTAATTGTATATTTCCACCCACTTCTTCTACCCACTATCTTGACATAAGCATACCATAATATGGCTTAGTATCAACAACTACTATATCCATTATGTAATTTGCTTCAGGGAAAGCAGCAATTTTCACTTCAATGTATTTCAGTGTTCCTATCACAAGAACTTCCCTGTTGTCCATAGAATAGCAACTTCCAGAAGGTGTGGTGACCTGAAGGCCCAATTCCTTCATGACATGGTAAGACATCACATTTTCTACAGCTCCAGAATCAATCATGTATTTTTTTACTAAGAAATTATTGATCATTAAGGTAACATAGAATGGGTCAACAGATAAAGGTTCTTGGGTAATTATGTTTCCAATGCAAATGTTGGAAAATTCTTTTCCCTTTTCTTTTCCTTTCAATTGTGGACTGTACATTGTACTATCATTTGCTATCAAGGGTGTCTTCTCTTGATTTGGCATAGACACATCATCTATCCCTCTGAGAAGTGCTAAAGAAGCTTCTTTATGTTCCTTTATTTTCAACATTTCCATGAGTGGGACTGAAACTTTCATTTGTGTTAGAGCATGTCTCATGTCAAAAGGGGGTAATTCACAGGGCACATCACTCATCCTTTTACATTTTTTAATTTATCATTGGATATTTGATCCTCCTTGGCTTCTTCCTTTTCAACATGATCATAAGAGGGTCCTGCTTGTCTTTCAGACTTTTCATCTTTATCTTCCTTGACATGAGAATCAACAATAACTTGAGGTGAATTCTTTCTGACATAGACAAGGGCAGGTCTATCTTGGGCTGGTTGCACTGTTCTATTTCTCAGATTATATGCATTTATGGCTTGATTAATTGTTGCCACGGTCAAAGAACCCTTTTCCTCATCAATAGGAGTTTTAAGATGAGAATGTGATCTGTCATTTCCCACTGTATTTATAGTCACTTGTGAAACACTGTCAACTTGATCACTTTGGTAAGGTAGAATCTGTGAATGATATTCTAAACAAGAATTGTCCTTTGTGCACAAGTTATCAGAAGATGAACCACTGTCAGAAAACCATGGGTATGGTTTCTTTACTGTGAACATATTGATGGCAGGGCCTTCTTGTTCCCTTTCTTCTGTTTGATCAAACAAAGCTTGGGCTTCTACACACTAATAGGAAGAATGTGGCATATTGCAAGAATCACACCAAGGAGTGTTCTCAACATATTTGGCACTGTTCCTTTTTAAGGGGTCTGGGGTTTCCTTGGCTTTTGGGTTATCTTGTCCATCAGGGACTGGTTTACCATTGTTCCAATTTGTTTTATATGGATAGTCTCTTAGGTTAGGCTATTTATCAAACCTTTAGTTGGTGTATTTATTGTCACGGTACCCTCCCCTATCATTCTTATCCATTTTGGCAGTAAGATCTTTTACTGCACTCACCAGTTTGTCTATTGTGTCTTTTTCTTTGACAGTTTTGTTGGCTGGCCCCTTTCCTTTCCAAAGTTTATTGTCCTCCCTCTTTCCCAATTTTCCTGATTCTCTTCTATTAATTTCAATGTCAATAGCTATTTTTTAAGCATCCCTTAAGGTTTTAGGGTTTTTATCTCTGAGTAAATATGCCATTTTACCATCAGTAGCATTTATATATGTAGTGAGACATACTTCCTCATCTAACCTCAAAACTTGGAATAGTTTATTCATGGCCTTTTGGAATCTACTGTTAAAATCAGCCATACTCTCATTAGGGAAATTTTTAATGTTATTGAATTCATTCAACATGTATCTAGAATTCACATGTTCTCTATATTGTTCTCTAAAAGATTTCACAAATTCATTCCAAGATGCAATGCTATCATTAGGTAAATTTCTGAACCAATCCCAAGCATCTTCTCTTAATGATTGAACAAAAAGCTTCATAATGACATCCTCATTTTCAATTTCAAAGTCAGATATTTTATCACTAAAATCTTTCAGATGCTCTTCACAAGTTACAACATTATTTCCTGTGAACTTGGGGGTTTTGTCTCTTACCTCATTGGGGATCACATTAGGGTGACCAGGAATGCCTTCAAAGAAAAGGGCTCTGTATCTATTCATGTGGACAGGTTTCCTTTGGAAATTTCTAAGTACATTGTTTCCACTTGGTCCAGCAGCTCCTCCTTGATTTTGAATGGGTGGGAGAACATTTTGTTTTGGGTTAGAGACTTAAACGCCTGGGCCAGGGCCAAAAGGCTGAGCACTTTCATTGGGGCCAGATTTTTTAACATTTGAATTCAAACAAGCTTATTGAATTCTAGGACCAACACCTTGATTATTTGGATCTAGACCAACAGACTGGTTTTGTTGCCACATCCCATGATTTACAAGCATAGAACTACTGGCAGTAGTAGCATGGAGAATAGCTATTTTCATTCTCCTATCAGCTGTAGCAGCCTCTAATTCTAACTTCTCTAGTTGTTTGGCTAAGTCCTCTTTATCTTTTTTGGCTTCCTCAATTTCTACATCAATTGGAGACATTCCTGAAAGGATGGTCACATTTTGTTTAGGCTCGCTAATAGCGATACCAACAACCTTTTGTTTACCTTTGTCAAGGATATCTATAGTGTTTGAATCAAGCTTTGCACTCTGCTCAACCTTATATGGGTGCAACTGTCTAATGAAAGGTCCTCCTTTTTCAAACTCATCTCTGCCAGAGTTTGATTTCTAATTTATAGCCTTTTTCCTTAAATCATCAAGGTTGCCAAACAATTATGGGTTCAAACCTTTAACCTCTTGACTTAGGCTTTTAGCCTTAAGGTCATTTCTTCTGGTTTCAGCCAAGAGTTCTTCTCTTTCCACCAGTAAATCATATAACTCTTGCTCATGTTTCTTTTTGGCATCAGCTATTTCCTTTTCTTTTTCTTTCTTTCTCTTTCTCAAAGCCAAAACCTCATCTCTCAACTGATCAGAGTCATAGGAGGTTGTCTCAGCAGCAGAAGTTTCTTCTGGTGGAGCTAGATTTTCTTCTGCAGGGAAAAAACCAACATCCGTTGTTTCTCCATCTGAAAGGATCACAGTTGGCATCAGCTCTATAAGCGTCAATTGGCCCTATGGGTCCTGCATCTTTAGAGGAAGATGAGTTTCTTTCTGGGACAAGGGTTTCCATTCTCCCCTTAGAAGTATTTGGAGAATAATTTTTGGAACCACCTCTATTTGACCATTGTTCCCTCCCATGTGTATGGAGCTCTTCTCCAACATCTTTCTCAGGATTTTCTCTGAAATAAGATCTAGTATTCCTTGGCTGACTCATCTTTCAGAATAGACAAATATATTCAAAATGTTTAATGTGCAACACTGGAGTACACAGAGGTTAGAGTCGCCACCTCTTTTCAAAGGACAAATATATAAAAAGTTTGAGCAACTTATCCTGACTTAGATTTTCTTTTACAACAACAAGCCTGAATGAAACTAGAAAGCAATGTTTCTTGATAATTACTCTCCTGGTAATCTCAAGAAAATGATTCTTCACTATCTGTTTGGCTGCAAATCTCCTCAACTCTATAACTTTTCTTTGAAAAACACGTATCAAAGACACTTGAGTTGCCAGACACTCTATTTGAGATACGATCTGTATCATTTTTAGGATCAAAACCTTCAAACAATGCGCAATGACAAATAGGAAGAATAAAATTGCTTTTATGATTATGAGGAACAATAGACTTATTCTCAATATTGTGAGGACTAACTCTTTCATGAACATGACTCTAGAACATTTAAATTTATCCCCAGTAGAGTCGCCAATTTGTTAGCACTTTTTCTTGTAGAATCAATATATAGTAGTAAATGCTTGACTCTTTGTTTCCCAATTCAGATTCATATAGGCAAAAGTCTAATTAACAAGGATAATATTTCCTTCTACACTTTGGGCTCCACAACCCCAGGCGGGAGCACCCTCAACAGACTACTAATTTTCACCAAATCTGACAGTGGATCAAGGATTCATGATCCTTCTTCTTTGTAGGCCACTTGGCTTAGGAAGGGTAACCTATTGATTCTCTCTTCAAGGAATCACTATGATGAATTGTATTCAGGACAATTATCTAAACATGCATTCTTCATATAACAGAAAGTAAAGATTGATTAATATTTGATTGATTTGATGATAAAGACTACTTATCAGAACTTGACCAATGCCTAATCTTGGGCCATAGAGTCACAATGAAACATACATTTACCAGAGATAATTAATTGAAAGACAAGTAAAATTTCAGATAGAATTCCTTACAGACCATCCTCTCACTCTCAAACCCATGTATCAAATTCTTGGATAAACCCTAACCCTCT
Source organism: Thuja plicata (assembly GCA_018584345.1). Taxonomy (NCBI): domain Eukaryota; kingdom Viridiplantae; phylum Streptophyta; class Pinopsida; order Cupressales; family Cupressaceae; genus Thuja; species Thuja plicata. The sequence goes on from MU227701.1 coordinate 1,309,096, forward strand.
GGAACTATTTGCAAGATTTAAACCTTCCTTGAAAGCAACTCACAAATAACAACACAGTTACCTAATAACTAGTACATTTAAAATGCCTTATAAATTAAACATACAAGAGCAGAATGTAAATGCAAGAAGACATCAATGATATGAGATTGGAAATTCCATTGTATTTTATTAATGATCTTGGTTTCAATACATAAAACTTAGACACAATTCAAAAATCTGCCTTGCAGTTTTAATTTTTACCATCCTCAACAATGTGTTACAATTTGCTACTTATAGTGAGCATTATTCATCTTGGAATCCTTAAAGATCAAGGATGCAACAAGCTTTGGATGACTAAGCCAATCCTAAAGACACTAAAAACAAAACATTCAGTTGATCCCTTTGGCAGTGGAAAGACAAAATCTGTTGACAACCGGAACCTGGTTTCATCTTTGTATTCTAATGAGCTCTGGCACCTTTGTCTGTAGTTATTCAGGATGGCGTCTGATATTGCCTTGAGACCTAGTAACCGCCAATACAGGCTAAATTACACTATTCTTTGAGATTTCTAACCTTCCTGTGCTCAGAGAGCAAGTGCCATGTGTCTTCTACTCTATATCCAGAATGTCTAAATCCATGTCCACACCCTTCTTTTTCTTGGGATTTGTCAATGTGTCCCATGATGTGACCTCTGCATCAGTTGGCCAGTTGAAGCTTTGAATATTCTCCAGCTTTGTCTTCAACCTGTCCAATCTGGCATCTGTTATATTCTTAACATCTACCACAAACTTATTGAAGTATGTTTCAGCCTTAAAGGCTTCATCCAAAATCTTGTTATACCTTTCCATATCAAGCTCACCATTGTCAGAGATATATATATATCTTTATTTGGCATCACATTATCAAACTCGGTGATCCATGCCCCTAATGGCTTGATTCGGTTATCATCTGTCCTAATTGATGGTACAAATCTATTGTATTATGGCCCAAACATCCTCATTTTGGCCTCTATTTGATTTACTTTACCTTTAAAGAAAGATAAAGTGAATCATATCTGCTCTATTTCCTCTAAAACTTGGAAAACTATTTCTGGAAAATCAACTCTTAAAGGTTGCAATGATGCCAACCTTTCAAAAATGCTAGTCCTTACTGACCATGTAGCATAATAGGGGTTCACAATTATTACATAGTTTGTAACCTCGGCATGTAACCCTGGTAGTTTTCCATAAGCATCAAATACTATATCTGCCTTATCCTTCAAAAATTTTATTATGTGCTGAAAGATGTGGAACAGGGCACCCATAACTACACTATTGTGCTCCTTGACAGCCTCCTTTGTTTCCTTTGTTGCCAATTCTGTTTGTATTTCATCCTTAGCTACCTCTTTAGGTTTTGCAAGAGCAACCTCAAGCATTTCCATCAACTGTTTTGTCAACTCTTTAATCAACTTATCCTGATTATGGATCTGTATTTTACACAGCTCCCTATCCTTTACAATATCACATGTATCATATGTCAGTTTACTCAATTTTTCTGACAATTGGGTTGTTTTAGCCTCATTGAGCAGAGCAAAATGTGTGAGAACTTGGGAAATTTCCAAGTCTCCTATGTTTTGGAGGGACCAAACAATTTGGTTTCCAACCATTTTCTCCTCTATGCTCGCCATAGATGGCTTCTGATCTTTAAGAGCTAAGTTCCATATTGCTAGTGCCTGGGATTTTGGATTATATCCAAATCCCCTTACCATTTCACCCACCTGAACTTTTGAAGATAATTTCACATCAGGATGGTTCCTGATTTGGTCTATCATGAATGCAAAATCAAGATCCCATCCTTCTACTAGCAACATCCCACTAGCTTTTACTAGTTGCCTGGCCTCCTCAGGAGTCATTTGTTCTGATTCAGGAACATGATCCTGTACTTCTTGTAAAGCTTCTTCTATTACTGGTTCACCTCCGGCCAATTGCAACTGTTCTTGCACTTTTCAATGTTTGTTCCAAATGAGTAACTCCTTGAATTCTTTTGTCTTGATGTAATTATCATCACTCAAAAATTCCTATTGTTGAATTGTTCTTTCATCAGTGCAAGTAAATAAAGGCAATTCAATTTCTTCTTGGGTGTCCTTTAACAACTTTTTACCTTGTCTAATCTTCTTTCTGAGCTCATGATAATAGGCTCTATCTACAGGGATTAGATCACCTATTCTATCCCTTTTCTTCTCTCCTTTCTGTGAATGCTCCCCAATTTCCACTTTCTACCTTTTGAGTGGGGGCTCCTCTGTCACCTCAGTCTCTGGGACTTGTGTCAAATCAATAACATTGTCAGCTTGTTCAGCCGTTGTTGGCTGTCCTTCTATCATTTGTTGATCCATGGGAGCAAGGTTAGGAATGTAGTATTCCCCTTCACTATCATCTTCATACTCAGAAGAAGAGTATTCCTTCTTCTTCTTCTCCTTTTCCACCAGTATGTCTTCTAACTGATTACACAATAAATTGTGAGACTGGATCATTGCATCAAGCCTGTCCAAATAGGGCATTTGTGGGAAAAACCACCAAAGGTGTATCCCTTTCTCTTCACTTTCCTTTCCAAGTCCATCAACTCATTGAACTTGTTTTCTCTTAGGTCAACTTCCTCATCCTCCATCATATTTCTGATTAGGTCCTCTTCCATGCACTGTTCATTCTCTTTATTATATGGAATGGAAGGGACAAGTAGTTTCCTAGCACTCAGGATGAAACCCTCTGTGTCCACATATCTGCATAAGGAAATGTTCATTCTATAGTGGTTCATCCATGCATTTATCAGGTCTATGGCCCCTTTCCCAATTGTAAAACCACATACTTTGAACTGTCTTGGGGTGAATGTTCCCTTCCTATGGGGGGCAAGATGCTCTTTATCTGTCAATATTAACTGCCTAATGAATTCCATTGCGACAATCCTACGTGGAAAATGTAATAGGAGAATGTAAGGTGGGTATGAACAACCATATACCCTCATCATTGTTTAATTCTTCTCATAAAAGAAATCCCCCCAATTATGATCTCCAGGCCATCTGTCCACACAATCACAAGGCCTCAAAAATTGTAGAACCTTTACTGGTAACCTTGTTTTGTCGACACCAATAGCCCTTAGAATTGGGTATATCATCCAGTTCTCAAAAGCATAGAAATCATTATCTCTATAAGTATAATTCCACGCCCTCAACCAGAATCGGATTGGGTTGGGATGATTTTGAAAGAATCGCTGTGGTCTCAAGTTATTATAGTCCATCAAAGGGAAGTTGTAGTACAAAATTAGGTGCATTAGTACTGAATATTGCATAAACCTAGGGTTTGCCTCTTCTTCTGAATCTGAACAAACTCTTCATGCATCCTATTTGCATCTACTCCCAACACTCTATATAGTGCATAAGCAATGTACTTGATATAAAAATTCGAATCCTTATAAAAATAATGAATCTCCCCTAGGATAGGTGAAATATAATTCTTCATCTTCTTGGAGACATGATTATCTTTAATCAATTTTGTTGCAACCCCAGACTCCCTGACATACATGTTCTTTAAACTCTGCAAGTTTATCTCCATTGTCATAGGGTAGTAGACATCAAAGGCCTTCATGAAAGAGTTCCTATCTAGGGTCACCAAGGGTCTCCTATCATCCTTTTTAATTACCTTGGTAAGGGGATCATATCTATTTTCTAACTCAAGAATGAAGTCAACATCCACAAAGACATCGGGAACTATTAGCTTGGCTAGTCCATAGGTCCAAGGGTTTGAAATTGGGATTGCTTGATCACTATTTCTCCAGAAATAATTATATAAGGAAAATCCAGATGAACCTGGGGTCTTAGCATCCCTAATATATGATAAATCATCTAGAAGGATGTCAGCACTTACCTTTCTCTTTTGGGTAGACCCTGGCAGCAATTGAAGAAATTCATCAAAATAGTTCATTTTTCCTTTCGTATCCTCTCCAGTATCTCCACTTCATCCACTGTTGGATGCCACACTGAGTGCTTGGCTCATTTTCTCTACTCTATTTTGCTCACACTTCCTTCACTGATATTGAAACAAAACTCCTCCAAACCCTCACTACAGAATTGTCAATCCACTCAATTCTCTATAGCTTTGAAAATTTGAACACTGTGACACTTAGCAATTCTGAATTCTTGATCAATTATACTGCCAATTAGAACCCTTTCTTCAATAATGGCTGCTTGAAGATCTCACTGTTCTCAAGAATGTTGATCACATAGAAAACTTATGCACTGAAATCTCAAAAGTTGTTGAAGTAAAATGACAATGGACATACTTACTTATAATTGTGAAATCAATGAAAACATCCCTTCAAGACTTACAGATTTAAAATCCGTCACTTATGTCATAAGTTTACACACTGTAACATAAATTCAATTCCTAGCCGTAGCCTCTGAAAGTGACAGAAAATCACATTCGAATGAGTGCACTTTCATTAAATTCACAGAGTTTAAATTTGATTGGGTGTCTTTCAACTACTCTTCCACTGTGGCATTCATTCCTTACTTCTCATTGGATAGCCACTATACCTTCTGGCGGCGAGGAAAAGTCATCTTTTAACTCAATTTCCTTTACATCGATCTCGTGACTGTGTATCTCCTTATCGCTGAATGATTTCACTAACCATAATTACCTCAAGAGATTGGGCGACTGCAGCTCTTTAAACTTCACTTTAACCTTTGGTTCCTATCTAGAGATTTAGCGACCATGCTTTAATCTCTTTATCACTGCACATTTCTTTTATTTAATAATTCATTCAGAGACCTGGAAACTATAGTCACTGTCTCATGATCGCTGAATCATTTTTCATTTTAATCAATTATCTGGAGATTACCCGACTGCCATTGATTTTCTCTTATCTTCATCCGACGGTTCTCGCCAAGTCCCTTAATCCTTAACACAAACCCTAAATTCTTAACGAGACTTGGCGACTGTGATCTCATTATCTCTGAATTCCATATGCAGGTCACACATACCTTTTGAACATGTGTCTCATCTTCCTTTTGTCTCATGATCGCTATATTATTTTTGACTTTTCATCTTTTACTACCGATTTAGTGACCACCGTCAAATCATCTCTTAATCCAATGGTTGTCGCTAGATCTCCTGAATTTTGACTTAACTCACCTTTCTTCATGAGATCAGGCGACAACATAACATAAGAACTCAGGTTTAACCTTGGTTGAATCAAGAGACCTCGCGACTGTATGAACTCAATGTCGCTTGATATTTTTTTTACTGTAGAGTTTATCTGGAGATTTCCCGACTATCGTCGGATTAAAATTTTGATCAACGGCTATCGCTAGATCTCGTGATTCATAACTTAACTCACTTTACATCAGGAGATAAAGCAACCAAAGGGAAACTTTAACCGTTCACTTAACTTATCAACCATGGAATAAATCAGGAGATGACGCAATTGAGTAATCTTTAAGTCACCACAAGAATTCGCTAACCCATGTTAAATCTAGAGACAACCTGACTGACCACTAGATCAACCTTGCATCTGACGGTCCTCGCTAAATCTTGTGATCTTTGAGGAAAACCCTAATTTCTTACGAGATTTGGTGATTGTAGTCTCTTGATCCCTTGATGCCTAACTCAACCCAACTTCCTTCATGAGATCAAGAAACAACACAAAATTTGAACTCTTCCTTAACCTCAGTTAAAACTAGAGATTACGCAACCAAAGAGACCACCTTAAACTGCATCCAGGCCCACCATTAGACACATGGCACACTGTTGTAATAAAATTGATCACCAGTTACTGACTTAACCACGAGCCAACCCTTCTTTTGACCACGGTCTACATCTGGCGATTAGGCGACTGAGTAATCTCAAAGTTGAGAGACAAATTTACTAACCAGGGTTACGTCACAAGACTTCCCAACTACCTCAAGATCTTGATCTAAATCAACGGTTGTCGCTTGATCACCATATCACATATGATCTATTCCTTTCTTACAAAGATCACCCGACTGAAGGGAATTGCTAAGTCTCATAACGATAATGATTATTCTGACTTTATAAGGAGACTTCGCGACTAGCAGAGGACAGGAAATACAACACATGCCTTAAGTGACTTAAGTGGCTCAAAAAAGTAACTTCAAATTAGAAGGGTTTTTCAATGAACTAGGGTTTTTATCCATTTTCATGCAGAATGAATTAAGACTTAGGGTTTTTGACATCTCACTTTGATTTTTACCTAATGACCATCAATCTTCAGAGGGACTTTAACAATTTTGAACATATTTTCAACTTTGAAGCGAGGACATGACTGAGGACATCAAAAAAATTTAGGACAAACCTCAAAACATGAAATATTACCAACAAGGTTATGAAGGGATTATTATTTATAGTACTATTTAAGGACCTATATGCAGACTTTATTTATGTGTTTTTCATGTTAATTTGAAAGATTGATTGTGCTCAGTTGAGCCTTTCGGGTTTTGAATTAATATTGAATATATTGGAGGTTTATGCCATTCAAGCTATAGTTATCTTATTTAGACTCTCTCACTTTCATTTATGAAATTGTCTTTGATTTTGGATCATGTTCAATACTCTTCCAATTAAGTGTGATTAAATATCTAGAATGGTATCATGTCTATGATAGTGTTAAAAGTTAATATATATGAATAGGATTATTCTTCAAAGTATCTGTTGTTTGTGGGCTTCTATAGACACATGAAGTGATTTGAAAATTTAACTTTTGTCTTGGATTTGGTTATTTTGTTCTCACTTTGACAATGAAGGGATTATGATATATTATGTTAAAATATAAGACACTATATTCTTTTTAATCTATATGATCTAGCTTGGTTCATTGGTTAGTTTTTTGAGTTGTTGTGGAATGATTTTGCGCATCGCCTTAATTTAGCTTTAATTAAGTTTTCTCCCCTATTCATGAAGAGTTCGCTTCTCAATCCCAGAGGCTATTTTAAATGGCAGCATCTTGGTCTTACACCATTTGAACTCCCGATAAGATTTGCTACCTTTCTGAGTTGCAAAATTCAGGATCAGTAATACCCACAAAAACATTGAGGACCTTATTTGAAAAATTCAAATTGAGGAAAGGAAAAAATGAATGGCAAGTGGAATTAATAGTGGTTAAGCCAAGATGGTGTACAAAAAGAGGGGTATAAGTGGCCACTTTTTTTCTAAAATTAGATAAACCTGAACTTGAAAGAGAAATTTGAGAGTTGTCCACTCAAAATTAAAAGAAGTGCAAATAACAAGAATTTTAGTACTCTGAATCTAGTTTCTAAACTACGATTTTTAAAAAAAAATGGATAATATTAAGAGGGTCAAATCCATTGTGCACGAAAAATTGTTCTTGATTTTTTCTGAAAATATAACAGTGTCTAGTATGCGTATCACAAAATATATAGAAGATTTAGTATTTTGAAAATACATTTGGTATAATGATAGGTAAGAGTGACATATAATTTGTGTATTTTTTTGTAAATATATGTTGAGTATTTATTTTTTTATGATTTTTTGAAGTGAGCGCATCTTGAAGATCAAGTGTATGTTCGTGCGCTGGACATAACTTGGATCAAATAATAAAAAATATAATTTTTTATTTTCAAAAGTGTATAGAATCAAGTATAGAACAATAATATGTGATTTATTTTAAATTTTGTCAAGTAGATCAAAAGTTTTTAAGAAAAAGGTAAGACATATGTCTCTGAGAGCTATGGAGACGCTGGTAAATAAAATTTTAGTTTACTATGCTAATGTTGTCCAAAAATTGAAAACTTTATATTATTAGAAATCTGAGAAGACGTATAAAATTATGGTGGCAATTTTACAAATACCCACTTGATGATGAGGAAGTTGAGATACTTGTTCTAAAGAATAAAACATGTGAAAAGGGAGGGAAATGGAGGGAAACGAAGCTACCAAGATCCAACCTTTTTATCCAGGCCTATTAACTAGCCTTATTCATAGCTTTGAAATTTAACAAACCTAAGCCCAATTAGGTTATTTGAATTTAAAGTAATACAATTGTGTTAGGGGTGTTTTGTTGTTTTTTTGGGTGGGTGGCCAATTTTTTGCCCACTATCTTGGTGCACTTACTCTAGTACACACCTTCACACAATCAAAAGGCACTAAAATGATGAAATCAGATTATCTAAAAAATTTCAAAGATAGGGGTATTGCAATCCAATTTGCTGAAGAAAAGGAGGAGGTGTATGAGCTTTGCCTATAAATGAGCATGAAATCTTCACTACTTATACCAGGCTAAAAATCACACTTCTATTGCAGCCACTCACAAGGAAGATGGAATTAATTCTAAGACTAGGGATATCATGTAGATTGTTGAAGGAATCAATACCCTTTGTGAGAATGAAAGTAAGCACAATGTTTCCACCACTCTATTCAAATGAGGCACACTATGTTAATGAAGATCAAAAGGACCAGAAAGGAATTAGACTCGTGAATGATTTAATTTTCAACAATGTAGTTGCTATAATATATTTTAAAGGCAGATTTCAAAGTAGTCTTAGTCATGGAAAAACAATGATTAATAACCTTCCAATGTTAGAAGAAGTTGGGCATGAGGATATTCTCAAGAAAAACAAAGATAATAAGGACTACATAAGTTTGAACAACAATCTGCTGATTGGTCTTGATGAACATAAGGTGATTGATATGCTCTATGCAAGTAATCTGTGTAAGAACCATCACTTATTTCAAGAAATTATTGCTATGTATGAAGCTGTGAGTATGAATCCATTCCCTTTGGTAGTTTTTTCAGTGAAGTTAGGAGTTGATGGCATGGTGGTGAGCGCTCAATATAGTCATTTTTTAATGTGGGAAGTGAATGCAAACAATTTATTACCAACAAATCACAAGAAATGCGCTCTTGAAGATGCCAAAAAATAAATTTTCAGTTTTAATAATGCAGATACCATTTGTTGTAGCAGGTTTGCAAACTTGTTTTTATGTTATAATAGGATTTAAAATTGTAGTTTTCACAGAATAGAGCAGCGAAAGCATGATGGGTTTGAGTCTAATAGATGTGATCACCAATCTTTGCAAAAATAAGGTGGTACTTATTGACTTAATTGCATTTTGAAGAGTGCATACCATTTATCTGTCAGCCTGCAAATTGATGAGTTGAATATGTTTATGAGGACAAATAAGAAGAGACTAAATGATCAGTATAAAGAGGGCTATACTTCATGGTACGAGATGCATTCTCCTTCGGAAGGAAGATTTGTATCTTGTAGGATTTTAAGTTTGCATTTTTTGGATGATTATTATATTGGGTTACAGAGATTTAAAACTAAGAATGAGTTGAAGACTTCAGGTGATGGGAGTGAGTTCTCCAAATTGGCCTTGGGATCTAGGGATCTTAATGATGAATGAGTTGCATCTAAGCAAATTGTTTCACAGTGTAGAAGGTTTGATGTTGAGTTTAGTTGTTCCAAAATGTGCAATGGAGTTGTTTGAATATTTATTTGGGATTTTGATATTAGCATGTTTCATGCTTTACTTCAGTGGGACTTTGATGAGTTGCTTCACAACTATGGGTGTGGTAATGTTTACATCAGAGTAACACAATGGAATGGCAAAGAAATATTCTTGAGGTTGATATGGGATCCATGCATTTGGTTCCAGCATGCAGGTGCAAATTGCTTGAGGGCAAGCAATCTTCAGGAAGGGAGGACTGTAATGTCCCTTTTTTGGGACATTAGAAGTCAATTAAATAATTAAGTTTTAAGTTGTCAAATTATATAAAATTTAATGACAACTTAAATTAATTATTTAATAAAGTATTAAAATGACTTTAATGGAGCTTAGTGAAAATTAATAGTCATTTTAATTTAAATGGGGAAATGAAAGGAAAACCAAGGGACCGACAAAGGGAAAACAAAGAGTCATGGGGATGTGCTATTAAAGAACATTGAGAGGCTCATTCTCAGCATGCTTGGTTATTGTTTTGTCTTGGAGAATTTTGGGAAGCTTTGGCTTTCAATTTTTAAATACCTGAGGATGTAAACCTTTGGGATTTCTCATTGGATTGGATGGAAACCCAATTCATCTTTTGAGGTGGATTTGTGACGGAGTTCATAGATAAACAAATTGTTGAAGTCTTCATTTGAGGACAAGCTTTTAGTAATAGAGGTATTTCATATCTATCTGAAAAATATGGTTATAATGATTTATCTTCATATTTAATTTCAGATCTATATTTCAATCTGATATATATGATTTCAATATAATTTGTTGGATAAAAATAAATCAGTTTGTATATACATTATTTTCTTAAATTCCTTTAAAACATTTGCAAAATCTAGAGCGAATATCCATAGGGGGGTATTTCAGAGATGCACTAAAACATCTCCATAGACATGCTAAGGGCATAGTTTGACCCTCACCGATCCTATAAAAGTATTATAGACAATGCAAAGGAGGTGTGAAAATATTTTCAATATATTACTCTCCACATTTATAGAGAAGGTAATTAGATGGTAGGAATACTTGCTAAGTTATAAGTAATAGTTAGTATTACTGGTATGAGGGCTTGTTATCCCCTAACATTAGAACAAGCGATGATAAATAACTTCTCTAACTTTTCAAATGATAGCTTATAGTCTTAAGTTTTTCTCTCTTATGAAGAATCTAAGAATTGAGTACCATTTTAATCATGGAAGGAACAAGCAATGAAAAATAACTTCACCAACTTTTCAGATGATAGCTTATAATCTTAAGGTTTTCTCTCTTATGAGGAAACTAAGAATTGAGTACCATTGTAAACGTGGAAGATTAAATATCTTTGTGGAAAGGGAGATTCATAATCATGATAAAGGTTTAGTGATTGATAGCAAGAAACCACCCTTTATCATTCTAAAGGTTTATTTTAGTGGCATTGTTGGCTTAGTTCAATGGATTAACATTCATCCTTATAGCCTTTCCTCTGGTAGAAGAACTACGGGTAGAGACATGTATTGGAAATGAGTTGAGTAACTAAGAGGGGAGGGGTGAATTAGTTACCACAAAAAAAAATCCAACTCCCTTAGATGTCTTAAAAAAATTTAACAATGTTGCTCGGTTAACACAAATATTTCACTATCACCCGGTTAACATAGCAAATCTTAAGATATTAACTGTGATTATCTTTAGTAATTAATTGTATAAACATAAACCATAAAGAAAATTAAATGTACATAGATAACACCAAGATTTAATGTGGAAACCCAATATGGGAAAAACCACCAATAGAAACTAGTCACTGTTTTTCACTCTTCTAAAGTGAGCCCTGTTAGGAGCCAACCCTGTTAAAGCTTACAATAACACACTATTAGGTGTGACCCAGTTAGAGGATTTAATCACCCTATAAGGAGTGGCATTGTGAGAGGTCTTCAAACACTTCAATGTAGAAATGTCACCTTGTTAGAGGATTTACAAAAGACTATTAAGCCTACTCTGTTAAGAGATTTTGATCACTGCTACAATTGTTAGAGAGTAACAATGGAATGACATGTTTTGATAAGAAACTATCTTTGCTGATTCAGATCTTTGTTCTAGATTAAATACTTGATCCTCACTGATCGGATATTCTATTGTAGTCCTCTGTATTCTGTCCTCAATCAGAATCCCATTTCATTTCGCCTTCACTCTTCATATCACACTTCACATGCAATTCCACATCACCACTATTACCTCACACAATTTAATCCAAACTTGACCTTACATATATATGTTAAGCCTTGTCAAATCTGCCTTGATATCCTTCCAAGTAAATAATAAAACTCATATTTGTCAGTTGCATATGACTAATTATCCATAAAATATAATCCACTGTTAGTCGGTTGACACTAATTGTTTTGCTTGGTCAACACTAAAATTCTTCAACGCCCGACCAACACTGTAATGCCCGAGTGAACTCGGTTAGAACTAAAAAACACTTTGGTAATCTTCAATGCCCGAGTGAACTCAGTTAGAACTAAAAAACACTTTGGTAATCTTCAATGCCCGAGAGAGCTTGGAAGACACTGACTATGCTCGGATAGGATTAGACATTTGTGTAAACATCACTATACTTGTGTAAACATCAATGACAATATAAAATTGAATAATTGACATCAACAATCTCCCTCTTTGGCATTGATGGTAACACAACATGTCATAATACAAAGAATTATAGAGCAGAAGACATAAGAATGAAGTATTATTAATGTCCTTAGCTTCATTATGATTCTCATCCAAAACTCCTTCAATCACTGAAATACAGATTTCTCCATCTTACATTAATCTTTTTCTCCGAATAAACTTCTCCCTCTGTTATCAATCTCTCCATTAGTAATCTCTCCCTCTTTCACTGATCAATATGACATATAGTAATCTCTCCCTCTTTGACAATCAATGCCAAAGACACCAACTGACATATCTAATGAAATTGTAATGTACATGTTTGTACTGATTCATATGCAATAAGCTGTAAATATTTGCATCAACATGTTAAGTCTGTTATGTGGCTTGGTTGATGCATCATTAAACTATGTTTTAGTAAGCCTCGGTTAGGGGAATTACCCCTAGCTTTCCTCTAGGATACAAAAATGCATCCTTAGGTAGCATTTTTTTTAATATGTCTACAATTTTTTCTTTGGTATTCACATATTCCAATCTTACTTCTTTGTTCTGAACCAATTCCCTCAAGAAATCATATTTTATTGCAATATGTTTAGTCTTGGTATGCATCACAGGGTTCTTTGAAATGTTAATAGCACTAGTTTTTTCACAGTAGATAATGATAGGTTCTGAGATTTCCACCTTCATACTTGACAACAATTGTTTGAACAATTCACTGTTGCAGCAACATATTTTCCTTCTTCTGTAGATTGAGAAATGCATTTATGTTTCTTGCTTGTCCAGGAGACTAACCTCTTTCCAAGAAATAGTGCTCCGCCACTTGTGCTCTTTTGTTATCAATACTTCCTGCCCAATCAGCATCAGTAAAGGTCTTCAAATCAAAGTTCCCTCCTTTCTTATACCATAATCCATAATCTTCAGTGCCCTTAAGATATCTCAGAATCCTTTTGATAGCCATCAAATGATTCTCTCTAGGATTAGCTGAAAACCTTGCAACAATACCAACTGCTAATGCAATATCAGGTCTAGTGTGAACAACATATTGAAGTTTTCCAATCATGGATCTATATGTAATCTTATTTACCTCCTTTAAATCATCATCCTTAGATAGCTTATGTCCAGTAGGTATAGGTGTTCCAACTGGTCTAGAGTCTTCCATCCCAAATTTCTTTAGTATCTCTTTTATGTACTTAGACTGGGTAATGTAGATACCATCCTTCATCTAATAAACTTGTAAGCCAACAAAGAATTTTATTTCACCAGACATAGACATCTCAAATTCCTTACTCGTAGCTTCTAATAATGCTCTGCATAAGTCATCATATCCAGTAAAAAATATGTCATCAACAAATATTTCTGCTAATAGTATCTTGTTTTGTGGTCCTTCTTTGATGTACAAGCTAATATTGTCATTAGTTCTCTGAAATCCAATACTTATCAAGTAACCATGCAATCTTTCATACCAGGCTCTCGGAGCTTGCTTCAGTCCATACAATGCTTTGTGTAGTTCGCAAACCATATTCATTTTGTTAGGTTCTACAAAGCCTTCAGGTTGCTCAATGTAGACTTCCTCTTCAAGAATTACATTCAAGAATGCAGATTTTTCATCCATTTGATATACCTTAAATCCTTTATGTGCAACATATGCCAGAAGAGTTATGACTCCTTCAAGTCTTGAAATAGGAGCAAAAGTTTCTCCATAATCAATACCCTCTTCTTGAGCATATCCTTTACATACCAGTCTGGCTTTGTTTCTGGAAACTTCACCTTTTTCATTCATCTTGTTTCTGACAACCCACTTAGTACCAATCACATTCTTACCTTTTGGTCTAGGTACAAGAGTCCAAGTTTTGTTCTTTTCTATCTGCTCAATTTCTTCATTCATTGCTTCAATCCAGTTCTCATCATTCAATGCATCTTTAACAGTTCTAGGTTCAATTTCACTAAGTAAACATGTACCTTTTATTTTTCTCCTTGTCATTACACCTTTTGTCTGATATCCAATTATTTGTTCAGGTGCATGATGCCTTCTAACATATTTAGCAAGTACAAGATCCATCCTCTTTGATTATGGGCTTGCTCCACTATGTTGACCATGCTCAAATATTCTGTCATGTTCATCTTTCTGATACTCGGGTTCCACTGTTTGAGACTCGAGTGTATCTATCTGTGACTTGGGTACCTCTGTCTGTGACTCAGGTGCCTCTGTCTACGACTCAGTTTATTCAGTCTGAGACTCGGTTCCCTCTGTTTGTGACTCAGTTTCTTTAGTTAACATCACTGGTTGCACAGGTTGCAACAAGATTTGCACTGATGAATTCAGTGGTTGACATGCTTGTTGTCCAATCACCATTGCATGTGTCTTAGGTATAGTATCAGGTTCATAATACACAAATTTTATGTAATCTTCAGGCCCTTTACTGTACTCTGTTCTTCATTTCTCTCTGCAAACTCGTCAACCTTTACATGCACACTTTCTATGACTTTATGAGTAGTAATATTTAAACATTTATACGATTTTCTTTTGCTGAAGTAGCCTAGGAATATACCTTCATCACCTTTTACATCAAATTTTCCATTTCTTGCTTCCTTCAAGATGTAGCATCTACTTCCAAATACTTTGAAATAATGAACATTAGGTTTATAGCCATACCATAATTCAAAAGGTGTCTTCTCAGTACCTTTCTTTAGTTGAACTCGGTTCAAGGTGTGAATTGCAGTGCTAATGGCTTCCTTCCAGCATTTGGTAGCAACATCCTTCTCAATCATCAAGGTTCTTGCACAATCCATAATGGATCTATTCCTTCTTTCTGCTATACCATTCTGTTGTGGTGTACCTGGGACAGATACCTGTCTTTTGATTCCTCTTTCATTTCAGAACTCATTGAATTCATTAGAAATGAACTCTCCTCCTCTGTCAAAATCTTAAGCATTTAAGTTTCTTTCTTATTTCTTTTTCAACTCTAGCTAGGTACCATTTGTATTTCTGAAAGGCTTCTGATTTTTCTTTGAGAAACATAACAGTCATCATTCTGGAATGATCATTAACAAATAGAATGAAGTATTTCTCACCTATGTAAGTTGTTGTTCCAATTGGTCCACATAAGTCAGTATGCACCAATTCCAAGACTTCTTTTGTATTGTAGTTCTTTCTCTTGAAGCTAGTTTTGCCCATCTTCCCAATTTGACATTGTTTGCATATTGCTAGTTCGGGTTTCTTCAGAATAGGAATACCTCTTACTCTTTCGTTCTTACTTATGTTGATCAAGTTGTCAAAGTTCACATGACACAACCGTTTATGCCATAACCAGCTTTCTTCTACTTGTGCAATAAAACATGAACGTTCATTGAGATCAAGATAAAATAGATTGCCTTTTGTTTTCCTTCCAGTTCCAACTAGGTTTCCTCTACCATCCAGGAGCTTGGCATTACCATTCATGAATTCTACCTTGAAACCAATGTTATTCAGTTGTGCCACACTTATTAGATTACACCTTAGTCCTTCAATCCAATTAGCATTATCACATTTGATTCCTTCAGTAAGAGCAATACAACCTTTACCTTTTACATAGCAGGGTTCATCATTCCCAAAACTAACACTCCCACCATCATAGTGTTCAAGATGCTCAAATTTGGTTTTATCACAAGTCATGTGGTGAGAACAACCACTATCAATTATCCAGGTGTCACTTTTGCTAATATGAGAATATAGTGTTGTCTTTTCATTGTCTTCACTATCTGACTCATCCTTAATAGCAATGTAAACCATTTCATCTTCATCTTCATCACTATCAGAATCTTTAGCAATATAACAAGATTTCTTACCTTTGTCCTTGTATCTTTTGTAATCTATCTTGCCTTTATATTTGTTGAACTTTTTCTCACCTTTGTCTTCCTTGTTCGAACATTTAGCAGCAATGTGACCAACCTCATCACATGAAAAGAAAATCAATGGTATTCTTCCTTTGTATTGTCCTTTTCCTTTTGCAACTCTCCTTGCAAGTAATGCTTCAATGATTTACAGATCCCCATCATCACTATCACTGTCAATCTATTTTCCTTTCATCTTTCCAAGGTTTAATTTAGCTTTGAATGCTGACTCAAGATTGCTAGGATTATGAGAATAATTGTCGAAGTTATCCAACTCAAAAGCTGATAATCTTCCAATCAATCCATATAGAGTTATGTCATTACTACATCTCATATATTGAATAGCTGAAACTCTAAATGCATAGATAGGAAGTAAGGTTATTATTACCTTGTTGACTATTGTTTTGTCTTCAATTGTGCCACCAACATCTCTGATTGCACTAACACTTTTCTTGATTCTTTCATTGTATTTTGTAATGTTTTCTCCGACTTTCATTTTCATCATATCAAATTGACCTCTGAGACTTTCTGCTTTGGCTCTCTTTACATTTGCATTTCCTCCATAGATATCATGTAGTTTTTTCCACATATCAAGGGCAGTAGGGCAGTCCTTGACTTCATCAAATTTGGAATAGTTGAGTGCAAAGGCTATATCAATCATCATTATGTTGTGATACTTCATTTCCACCATCTGATCCACAGACATAGGTCTCGGTGGTTCCACATACTTGTGATCCAAGAATTGCAAACCAGTATCTCCAATAGTAGATAGATGTATCCTCGTCAAATCTTTCCATGCAGCGAAGTTGTTCTTGTTGAGCTTAGGGATCTCCCTTCTGTAAGACATCTCTGATCTTTACCTTAGGCCTTTAAACCTTCCCTGTAAGAACTTGTAGCTCTGATACCAATTGTTGGAAATGAGTTGAGTAACTGAGAGGGGAGGGGTGAGTCAGTTACCACAAAAATAAATCCAAGTCCCTTAGATGTCTTAAATAAATTTAACATTGTTGCTCGGTTAACATAGATATTTCACCGTCACTTGGTTAACATAGAAAATATTAAGATATTAACTGTGATTATCTTTAGTAATTAACTACAGAAACATAAACCATAAAGAAAATGAAATGTACACAGATAGCACCAATATTTAACGTGGAAACCCAATATGGGAAAAACCACCAATAGAAACTAGTCACTGTTTTTCACTCTTCTAAAGTGAGCCCTGTTAGGAGCCAACCCTGTTAAAGGTTACAATAACACACTATTAGGTGTGACCCGGTTAGAGGATTTAATCACCCTGAAAGGAGTGGCCTTGTGAGAGGTCTTCAAACACTTCAATGTAGAAATGTCACCTTGTTAGAGGATTTACAAAAGACTGTTAAATCTACTATGTTAAGAGATTTTGATCACTGCTACAATTGTTAGAGAGTAACAATGGATTGACCTGTTTTGATAAGCAACTATCTTTGCTAATTCAGATCTCTGTTCTGGATTAAATACTTGATCCTCACTGATCGGATATTCTATTGCATTCCTCTGTATTTTGTCCTCAATCAGAATCCCATATGATTTTACCTTCACTCTTCATAGCACACTTCACATGCAATTCCACATCACCACTATTATCTCACACAATTCAATCCAAACTTGACCTTACATATATATGTTAAGCCTTGTCAAGTCGGCCTTGATATCCTTCCAAATAAATAATAAAACTCATGTTTGTCGGCTGCATATGACTAATTATCCATAAAATATAATCCACTGTTAGTCGGCTGACACTAACTGTTTTGCTCGGTCAACACTGAAATCCTTCAATGCCCAACCAACAATGTAATGCCCGAGTGAACTCAGTTAGAACTAAAAAACACTTTGGTCATCTTCAATGCCCAAGAGATCTCGACAGACACTGACTGTGCTCAGATAGGGTTAGACATTTGCGTAAACATCACTATACTTGTGTAAACATCAATGACAATACACAATTGAATAATTGTCATCAACAACATGCTCATAATTGAGTCCTCTTTGTATGAAAAAATAAGGAACAAAGCTACTGTTTGAATATCTTTTGAAAATGTGTCCTTACCCTTTTCTTGGAAGCTATCAATGGATATGATCTGGTGTTCCCAAGAAAATCCATAAGGTCTTAGAAGAGTAGAATAATATATGTCAAAGGTATCTCCTTCAATATCTCTAAGGAAATTATTGCAAGAGCTAAATGCTTATCTATGGGGGCCCTCAAGCTTCAAAACATGATTAAGTCTAGAGACGATCAACATGTGGAGGTGTTCATAAATATGGGTGAAAAATGAACATTTAAGAATGGCTTCTAGATGAAGCCCCAAGATTTGGGAAAAGGTGGTTGAATTTCTTATGAGATATTTTTGCTTTAAGGTAAAAAAGAGTACTCTTATTATCTCCCCATGCTCAATAATCTTTGCCACAAAAATGAGTTTTCCCTTATTTTTATAAAGCTCTGATGAATATTTTGTTCTTTATGTTCTCCTTAGGAAGTCAGAGTTGTTGCACTAGGGTTTAATTTATTGAATATGAGCTAGCAAAAAAACTTATCTGACCTAGGGTTTCTAAACCTCCTATGCTTCCTCCTAACTTGAGTGAAGAGCCTCCCGCAATTACGTCTCTCAACATTGGCATTTATGTGTCTCCTCATCCCCTAAATTCTAATACTATTGTGGTGGACAAATCCCCCCAAATTAGTGCTCCCAAGGTTACTATTTTAGTTCCACTTTTGAATCCACAACCAAAGAAATACCCCACTCAACTGATACCTTGTGCCCATGAGAAAAGCTATCTTGTGGATAAGGGAAACCTAATTCTGGTAGAGGATCCCCTAGCTAGCGCCTTTCCTAGCTCCTCTTACTCCCTAAGGAATTATTCAAAACCCCAAAGTTAACCCCCAACCCATCCCCCAAATTGGGAAAAATGAGAAAAACTTCACCAAACATGTTAATTCCCAGGTTGCTGGGTCTAAGAAAAAAAATGATTGTTGATCCTTGATGCAAGTTGTTGAATGTGCAAATCCATAATTTCCCATTCGCATCAACTTGAAAACCAAATTATTTTTCTTGAAGATAGTTTCAACCTTCACAACAATATTACAAAATAGTTCGTTTGGAGCATCAAGATTCTAGGAGAATACAAGAAATTGTGAAGTTCTTCATGAGTAGGGAGGAGGAACCTAATAATTTCTTTAATTTACTATGGTATAAAGTTAACAACTTGTTTACTACCTTCCTAAAATGGAAAATGCTAAAACAAATAATCCTTAATTTGCAAAATAATCAAGAGCTAAAAGACAGCCTTTCTTAGGTGGTTGCATTTGGAAAAAATACCATAAACATTTGTGTGACTAGCCTTTATATGCTAAAAAATTAATTACAAAAAGGGGAAAAGGGAAAGTAAGATGGAAGACCCTACAAAAAGAGTGCAACCGAGACTATGGTTCAAGACACTAGTACCATTGAAATTGAGGATAAATTGGAGACTTCATTTTCTGATGAAATCAACTTCTTAAACAAAGAGTGCTAGGTTGTCATTGGCTAACAAATATTGACTCACCTTAAGTAGGTAGTGTGTTCTATGTGATTTTTTCCTTTTGAGTTGTGTTATCACTGTCACTAATTTTTTTCTTGTTGATCTTTCTTTGTTTGGTTGCTCCATTGCTTATGGCACTTGTTTCTCTTGGTTGATGGTAATTTCTTTTTAAAGGATTTAATCCTTTTCAAAATATTGCCTCTTCGTCTTAATCAAAAACATATTTTCATAACAAATGACATTTGATTTAATACAAGGTAGGCCACTTCCTGACATTCAATAATGGGTTTTATGTAAAATTAGTCATTGTGTCCATAATAGCACTAGAGCTACCTTATT
Organism: Thuja plicata; assembly: GCA_018584345.1. NCBI lineage: Eukaryota > Viridiplantae > Streptophyta > Pinopsida > Cupressales > Cupressaceae > Thuja > Thuja plicata. The sequence continues at coordinate 1,328,982 of MU227701.1, forward strand.
CTCTTAGGGGCTAACAAATATTTCATGTGGAATGTGGTCACCAATTTGTTGACCATCTCCCACTATTAAGAAAATTGTGAAAACCCAATTTTCCATGGAAGCTCTATTTGAAGGGCCCATGATTATGAGTGATTAAGATGGAATAATTTTAAAGTGCATTTATGTTTGATGTGAAGTATCCATTGAAGTTCTCTCATACATCTTATGGATGCTATTGCATAATCTCAAAGATTTCAACAAGGTGGGTGAGTCGTTAATAAAACAACAATGAAAGAATTGAATATGAATTCATGATCATAATTTATCTTTGGCATCAATAAAATGCAATAAATCCCAAAAATAAGATAGGAGAAGAGCATTAATAGTCAATAAATAAATTGTATTGCTCATATTTATATTATATTGTATTGATTCTTGGCTTTCATATACATTAATATGCATTAGCTTTTTAGATTATTAAGCTTTAAAATACATAAGATATTCAATAAAAATTTATATTGTAATCAAGTATAAATGTTAAATGTGGGACATGTATTACGATAGAGGATGTTTAAGTGTTTTAATAGATAATTTGTATTGTAATGAGGGTCATATGAGGTTAAAATTTATTTGTTGTTTTTCAAAATAAAACAAAAAATTGTTCATTTCAACTTTGAAGTTTGTTAATTTGTGTGTTTGATACTTGATCCTTTATCTATCTAGAGGAAAGATTTTCTATACTATTGTTATTTTGAGATTATTGCATTTTTAAGTATTGTGGCAGATTAGTTTGGTTGGACATGTAATATAGAGTGAATCCTTTCCTTGAAGCCTCACAAGAGCATTGAAGCCAAGAGAACATTTGTCAACATGTTGATAGTTGTAGTTTGTGGATATCACTTAGCTCGTTACTCCAAATTGATTCCTCCTCCTCCTCCTTCTCCATTCCATAGTCATTTTCCAACACTATGGACTCATACATTGATACCATGATTAAAATTACACTATTCACTATCATAATAATCCATTCCATTAATAATTTTCCAACATGATCCAATTCAAAATATATATCCACACGCATCACAATAATACTTAACATATTTTTTATAAAAAATATTTATATTAAAATCATAATTTCAAAAATTAGAACAAATTATGATTTTAATATAAATATTATATAGGACCTTGAATTTTATTTGATTGTCACACCTTCATCCATAGTACGTTCCAACACATCTTGGGATTCACCTGCCTGCTGAGGATTTACTCCACCTCTCTCTACACAACAACAACATATCCTCTTAAGAGGCTATAGCGAGTGATTAAGGATTAGGTTATGCGTATACTAATATTAATGCATAATATTCTACTTCCTAACAAATAAGAGACCAATCAAGAAAACAACAAATTTTTGAAATAAATCTGCATATGAAAACATATTCAATGTTTGATTATGTTTTCACTTTGAGTTTGCCCCTACAACACAACTGTATTTAGGAGGAAAATGTTGGCTGAACCAAACTCTAAACCATGTCTTGTTTGCCCACAAAGATTCCAATATGTCTCATACCATCCCTAAACCTTCACAAAAATCAAATAAGTAGGCCATTGTTAAAAAATATCCATATTACACTAGTTTGATGACAAATTCCTCCATTAGGATTATCGACAACACTCCAATGTAACTACCATGGTCAAATTTCTAATTCATCTCAATTTTTGGGTTCCCTAACCTTTTTACCCTATACTTTATCCTAGAAAAAATTAGATTTCTACTTGTACATATCTAATGGATACAAGGAGCGTACCTTTCAGTGAATTGTAGTATATAGGCATAGGTAGACATGAAAATATAGGTACTCATTGAATGTTTATGAGCTTGTGACAACTAAGGAATAGGTTATAACCAAAAACCACTCATTTATTTTATTGGAGATTGCTATAAAACATTTACACAACGAACTGATTTCATTTTATCAAGATAATTTGATAAATAAATAAATTAATGTTGGGCTGATGTTATGTAAAATATATATCAATTATTGAAATGATGTTATAATATTTTTTATATACCATGCACAATATCCAACTAATAAGTAATTCAACAGCTTGACCATGAGGGTATTCCCTTCAGATGTCGCAAATAATTTAAGATTGTCCACGTTTCTTCCCAATGTGGCCTGGAAATTAAGAAAAAGAAATCTTCTCCCTCTTGGTGGAAGGGGGATTCTACACAACATTATACTGTTTGGAAAATTTCCTCTCAATCTGGTATGAATGACGATTATGTTATTCCTCCAGCTGCCCCTTCTATGGTGGCTGATGGTAATAACTTTGTTTCTACTGGAACTGATTCTTCTCTTTCTCCGATGGTTGTTGCTGTTGGTGGCTCTGTTGGTGGCTCTGTTGTTGCTGTTGAACCTGTTCCTTTGCCGTCAGCTATTATTGGTGGTGGGTTTGGGGATGATGGCTTGGCTAGCATGTTGGGCCCTGCTAGTTCTGGCTCGACAGCTCCTCTTACAGATAGATCTATGGTTGGGGTTATTGATGGCCTAGTGCTGGATGTTTCGCTAGAAGATTCTATTTCCCTTTTGGAAGTTGGGTCTTCAGTTGTGGACCCTTTGTGCTAGCAGGATGCGACAGCCAAGGTTGAAAATGGTTGGATTACTATTAAAGGAAAAAAAAATTTAAAAGTCTTCCTCTTTGTTTGACATGACCCTTCGGTCCCATAAGAAGGGGACGAAAGGATAGTTCTCGTTCCTAACGCAGTTTTTCTCCAATGTTTCATTGTTTGTAGCGTTTTGGGAAGTTTATTTTGTGTTCTCGGTGGTGAGTGATCCTCTTAGGCTTTGGCTGATCTATCTAGTTTTGGGATCTATCACTACTCTATCTAAAGATCCTACTGTGTACAGGGTCTTCAAAACCTATTGTTACCTTAATAAGAAACTAACAAGTAATTCAATCATAGAACTTCCACTAACAAATGATAATGAGGAAAAATATAGGAATTTGCATTTGTTGCCTCCTCTCAAACTGAGAATCGCTATCCTTATCTATGAAGATGCCACAAGTTTCTTCTTAAGAGGCACTTTGTTTGATGATTTTAATTTCTTTGGTAGTAGTTGTCATGCAAGCTTAGCATCTGGCTCTCTCTTAGTTGTAATAAGTAGAGGAGACGTATTAAAAATGTAAAACCAATGATACCATAGTTGACAGTCAATTCTATGTTTTATGCTTTGGAAAAGAGGTATCTCTCAGAAGCACACTCACACACAACATAAATAAATATGCTTTGTCATATATTAAAATAGTGTGCCTTTCTTCCCCTTCTTTAATTCAGAAGTTTGAATAGACAGAGCAACTTGAACTATGGAAAGTGAGTCATACCACTATTAATGCCCTTGCAATGGTTCAATTGTAGCTTTAATAATTTGGGTCCTTCAATTAAGAGTGGGGAACTAAGAACGTGCTTGATTGTTGAAAGTAGTGAACTGTCTACAATCATTTCTCCATACAGGGCAATTGTCTAACATACATAATCTTTTATGCTAACAGGAAAAAACTATTGTGTGCAAACTATCTTCAAAGGTCACAAGGAAATCAACTACCCAAAAAACTTGAAACATGAAACCACTTCTGTAGATAGATTCCTTGGGTTTGTTCAAGATTGTACAACTTTGTAAAATATGAAACATAAGCTTCCATGGATGTGTTTGATTCACAAACATGTGAGGGCTATAGAGCTTACAAGCATTTATGGAGAGACAATGTAGGGGACACCCTAAAACTCCTTTATAAGCCAATGGACTCATGAAATTTATTATTTTGCATATTTAATTCAATAGACTATATAAATGTAAAAAATATATAATAAAAAAATTGGCAAGAAGTTAAAAACTCTAGATGACTGTGGGAGGCAATAAATTTTCAAAGCTGGTGAGGAAAATTTCTAGCCCTACTCCAAAAGAAACACCTTAGAATAATAATTTACAAAGTAGAGCTCCTTGTTATGAGGACAAGTTTCTAATTAGTCCTCTAGCATACAATAGTGTTATAGCTCACACCTGGCCTGTACTAAATATTTCAGTCAATAAAGCATAACAACTTATGCTTGTAAAATAGGAATAAAGATTATACCTGAATCTGAGTCTCTAAAACTCTTAGGTTAGGGTCCCATGGAGGGGGACTTGCTTAAAAATAGAGTTATCGTTGCTAAGAGTTTTTAGGAATATTTAAAGATTAGCAATCCCATGAATTTTGTAAATGCATTTCAACTTTAAAATTTAAGCTCCTAAATTTAAGGATATAAAAACGAGTAAAAAAATACATTTCCTTCTAAAATTTATGGCTCCATTTTTCTGTTGAAATTTTTAGTGGGAGTTATTTAGTTTTAGTACAAACTAAAGAGTGATTGACATGTGGCAAAAATAACTCCTAAGCTGGCGGGGCAATTTCTAGCTCCACCCCTTTTTCACCCGCTTAAATTTATAAATCTAAAAAGTAGGAGCTCGTATTTTCTAGCAAAACATTTGATTTAACTCTGACGCAAAAATGAATTTCTCATGGGACCCCATGCTCCTTAAAAATATAGTTTAAGCCCCCTTCATAGGACCCCTGCCTTAGTCGTGGTGTAAAATGTTTGTTCGGGATGAAATATATGGACCTCGCAAAAGCTCATTTAACTATTTTAATTTCCCACTTGCGAATGTATTGAGAAGACTATTACATTGTAAATTTATGCACTGTATTTTCCTTACAAGTTATGGAAAATAATCAACCAGATGAAGAAATAATAAGCATTTCAATCGATGACTCTGACTAAGTGCCCCCAACACCTACTCAAATGTCAATGTATGTGAACTAGAGGGGAAGTGAGGTAAGTAATATTATAACTTCTTCAAACAACCTCCTAGCAACTTGTGGTGAGTTTGGTGAACACATCATAGAAATTGGCAAAAATGTAATTGATGTACAACACATTGAAATTGCAAGCATGCAAGATGCATCACAGATTTCACATGATATGTGGACAAATAGAGGCACTCTGTAATCTTCTGCAAAAGTTAGCCTACGACCAATATTACATGATGCTAAGGTGTCCTTCTCCACATCCACACTCATTTCAAGTAGATGCATTCTTGTTGTCAATTTTGAATTTTCCTTCCAATCTGTGTGTACAGTTTAACTGCAAGATCTCTCTACTTTGCTCAATTCTAAACCTTTTACTGGTTTTCAAACCATAGGTATTGAGATTACAGAGACATTGTCAATGTTCACTTCCAAATAGCTTGGCATTGTCGTTCTTTTGTTTCTTGTACAGATTTATGTGACCACGAGAGAATTATCATGTCACTTGTACCACCAATCATGTCATATGAGTCTTGTTGTGCCTTTCAACATTGCATCCTATGTACTATTAACATTCATGATTGCAAAGGTTTGTGGTATTCTACAATATGTCGAAAAAAAATATTTTCTCATAACTAGCACTTGCACCGAAAGGAGGTGCAAGGGATACACCAATATGTGTTTGATTTCAAAGCATAAATGAAGTTTTACATTACAAAAGCAAGTGTATAAAAGTGTTGGTCTACAAAGATGTATTAGTGTATAAGGAATTCTTGTACATAGTAGCATCCATTTTGAATCAATTAAAGTTACAGTAATGTCCTACTGTGTTTTTAGTATGTTCTAAAAAAAAGTAGCATTCAAATGCATGGAAAGACAAAAAAAAATTGTTGTATTTGTAACTATAAATCTTCTCTTGTTTCCTCTTCTTGATCAGCAAGTATGAACTTGTAGAAGATAAAATGCTATAATTGATAGGTAACAAAAAATTTCATGAATATAAGGGAATAATTTAAATTGTAGTACTTAAAAAGTGGGTGTTACTAATAACTTCACATACCCAAACTTATTGTTAGATCAATTGCAAGCGAGCTTCTTCTTTTTTTCTAGTAATATTGTATGTATTCTTTTTCATTTTGGAATAGTGATCCAAAGAGAAGACATGCTCTATACAAAAGCCTTTTAGGGATTTGACTCTAGATTCTGTTGTAAAGGTGAGACCTTGTCTTTATGTTTCACCTATATCAATTGTAGATTTATTTACTGTTAGGCTTTGTGATTTGTCCATAGTTCACTCTTATTACATATATAGTTCAGTATTATAAAACTACACAATGGAAAAGTAAACCATTTCATAAATTGTCTAGCAAAAAGTGAACTTGACTTTTTTGTATAAATATGAGCTAAACCCCTAGGAATTGTATGAATTACATGGAATGAACTATCTTAATTTGTTTCTACAATGTATGCAATTTTATACAATTCCAAATCCAAACTAATAAATATGGCCTCTGGGGTACTCATCTTGCATTGAGTTGCTAACCAATTCACTAGATATTCAAATAGGCATTTGATTTTTAACAACAAGAGCAGAGTAGTTAGATTTCAATGATAATTGATAAAAGACTACATATTCTATGAAAAATTTGAACCACTATTCTCAAAAAAAAAATTATTTGAACCATAGATTCACCAATATAAAAAAATCACACAATTTGTAATTCAATAAATTGATTTTCAACGAATAGGTTAATAGGTGCAATGTCTAGATTATAAAAAAATACGCTATTAATACTATTGCTACTTTGAGGAATATGACCGTTTGATGATTGTGATAGCTAATATCTTTGGTAGTACATGTCTCCATCCTTTTTACATGGAATACTATATGGAGATAAAACAGTGACCTAATCACTAGTTGAGAGTGACAAGCTAGGGAACATTTATTGCAAAAGTTGGAGACCCGTATGAACAAAGTAGAATGAAATGGACATGGTTTTTTTTAGTGACTATCTTATATTTTGTAGAGAAACAGAAAAGTTTGGACAAAAAGTAATGACATGTGCATGAAATAATAATTCAAACGATTAAGGTTAAAATAGTTACATGTGTTACAAAATCAATAGTATGTACACACTATAAATCATGTGGAAAGCATATTATAATGCCAAAATTCATTAATACTCAAAATGATATAGATTACTCATGTTGACATTGGGTATTTTTATATATAATTTACAACTCTTTTTGTCAACAAAGAAATAAAACATTTACACAAATGAATTTGAATCTTTATGTTATACTAATTTCATTTGATCACAAAATTTTAATCTAAACTAATAATTTACATTAAGTAAAGAAAATTTGTTTCCATAAAAATTACACTATCATTTACAAATAAATTTGATTTATTTTTTATATCACAAATACTATTAGATGTCAATTATCAAGTAACAAATGGAACTCAATCTTATATTCTTTATCTAGAAAACAATATTACAAAATTATATGATATTTTAAAATATATTTCACCAATTGTCTTTTTATTAAATTGTAATAAGCCAAAAATAGAGCAGAATTGCAGATGAACAGAAACAGTTTATATGGAAGACAAGAAGACTAAGTGTCCCGAAATGGACAGAACCAGCTGAGTAAAAGACACTGAATCGAAGGCAAGCTCAGCAATTAAGCAAAATAAATATATTAATTTGAAAATTTGAAAAAAATTATAAAAGATTTTCAAACAGGCATTTATTTTCATTGAAGTCTAAAGAATAAGAATTCAAAGATTGTCAAGATTCACAGGAGATCGGATATGGAAAAGACTATGGAGTTAATGTAGGATTGTGTTTCATAATCCTTTAGACTGATGGACTTGTGAACGTCATTAAAACTCTTCAATTCAATTCAAAAGATGATTACTACAAGATTTATATTCAAAATAAATTCGCAAAATCCCAAACATTCAAACATTCAGATAATCTACCTAAATAAGAAAGAAAACAAATCAACCCAAATAATTCTGAATAAGATTGAGAAATTGAAAAGATTGATCTGAAGATAAAAGATTTCATTCCAACGATACTAATGGCTGAAATTAGAAAAAAAATGGCTCTCCAGCATTCAATAGAGTATCATGCAAGCGACTGTGAAACAACCAAAACAATAAACCAACCATCACATATTACTCACATAGAATTCTGGGTCTTGGTAGAAGAGAAAACTGATAGAGAGTGCTCCCATCCATCGTCCACCTTAGAAGGAATATTATGAACCGCCTATACAGAAGGAGGCAAAACCTGCATGATCTTATAATTTGGATCACACAGATTGAAAGGCTCCAGATGGTAAGCTTTGTCTTTGAGAGCACTTTTTTCTGAACTGGCCGACTCCAGAGTCCAAACACAATCTGAAATACCAAAGCAGTCATAAGACCCTATGACAATACATGAGCAAATAAAATTGACTCAAAAAAGATAAAATGACCTTATATACAAAGGATATGTAATGACAGCTGATCTATCCACTAGCATAATCACAATCCTAAAAAACTTCATAATCGTTATAATCTTCATGATCCTCACGATCATCCACACCATAAATCTCTTTCTCATCATCTGAACCTTCCACTTCATTCTCATACCAGAAATACCCACATCTATCAAGACCTTTACTAATAATTGAACATTCCCTTTTAGTCTTGTGCCCGCCCATTCAATAAATTTATTTCCACGGATACTCTTTACAAGCCTAGTAATTGAGTTTTCAAATCTTTAGGACAGTATGATAGATTTAGTGTCCAATTTTTCAATAAAGGAGAATTTCTGAGGAAATCTAACGTCATTCCCCTTTCCAACTCATTTCCCCTTTCCGCTGCAGTGTCCTGCCATACAAAAAAATGTGGTAGATTGACATGTAAAGCCATAATTTTTTTTTACAGAGCTTAACGTATCAAAATATAATAAGAGGAAAATTATTACCATCATGCATGGGGATACATTGAGTTCTTCAAGGCTTGGAAAGATGCCCACAAGTTTAACCTCCGGAAAAATTTCCAGGTCTTCCAGGGATAATTTTCTCAACGATTCCACATTTGAAAATTATCTAATTGATTGCCCTTCAACAGACCCAACCCTCTTTATAAGCACACAAGAATTTAGTTGTAATTTAGCTAATCGGTTGGAATCCTTTATATAGAGCTCAACCAATCTATAAGAATTTATCTGCAATTCATGCAACTTTAAAACTTTCCTTGTTTTAAGTAGGAGTAATTGTGGATAGTCTGCTGTCAGGGATCCTAGAGAAGAACAACCTGCTAAAATCAAACAAATCAGATGGGGAGCTTGAATTTGCAAATGACTTAACTCTTGACAACTTACAAGCACCAATTTCTCAAGAACAGGACATAATTCCACAAGTCTCTGGAGCCTGTGCTCGGTCAAATTTTCAATATTGGCCAACAGACAAACCCTCTGCAACTTGAAATTTTCATCTAGGGTAGGAATTTCTGGAAAAATGAAGCCCACAATTTGCAGGTGTAGAAGGGTTTCACAAATGAAAATGGTAATGGGTGGAAACATTTTCTTCTGCCATGGATGGGCAACAGCTTCAAGAAACATATGTTCCACTCCTTTCTTGGCTACAGAGTCAATTAATATCAAATCATTCAATTTTTATCTATTCAATTACTCATGAAGAAAATAATGAAGAAGATAAGGCTGGGGTGCAAAACTTGGATAAGAAATATAGTAGTTTCAAACAAAAAACTATCTACACTCTACAGTATAGCACCCTTCACAAGCAGAGTTCATCATTCTAAATTTTGATAGGGCAGCTATAGGCAAACCAGATGGTGGTCTATGGGATGTTGTGGATCGTGAATGACTCCTAGAGCTCCGCATCCCTCGAATCACCCCTCGTAGCTCAAGAAGCTCGCGTTGACTCTCTGCTAACTCCAACTGTAGTCGATCTCGCTCCTCCTTTATCAACTATATCTCTATTTCTATGGGCTCGAACAAGTCCTTGTGACGCCCGGGATCCCGTTGTGACTCCAGTCTAACTTGTGAGGAAGATGGGATACATGTTGCAAGGGTCATGCCTCTCACCACTTCACCCACGAAGTGTCTCCACTCGTTCGTGCCAACTGCAACACGATGATATATATTAGTAACTTAGCATACTTTATATCTTTAAGCTCTTTTGCAAAATTTTCATACCTGGATCTCCAGCAATACAACTAGGGACCTCCGTGTCTGGGAATAGTGGGGCCTTACCCTGCGAACATGTTGGGGGCATACTACTCTGTCCACACTCTCGGTTGGCACTCTCCCCTCTAGTGAGTCTCCCTAATATGAGCCTCCTAGAGTGTCTCCTTGTGTGTGCAGTAGCATTGGCAGTATCCTGCTAATCCCTCCCAAGCTCCTCTCTCATGGGGATCTCCTTGGACATGGCTCTGGGCTCCATCTCCTCCTTCTCCTCGTCATCCGCGGTTGCCCCTTGGTCTGACCCAAAGCATGGTCTCGAATTACCTATATGGTAGTCATTCGGGAAGATGGACTTGACACCATAAATGCTAGTGTACCAGAGATAATCTCTAGACACTCCTACATCGGCAACTGCAGGATCGGAAACCACATCCTGCTCACTCTCTGCCTTTGAGTCTGGCATCTCGATATGATCAACTGTAGGTCTCGGTATGACCCCTGCCCTCAAAATGAAGCTCTAACTGTGTAAGAATATGGGCACTGGACGAGGTGCACCCTGTGAAAGGCCAAATTGTCTACAAACTCTATCATAACAAAAGGGCATCACAATATAGTTGCGCCTCCCCTCCAACATGTACCGCTGCATGCATTTCAATTGGCAGCCTGTCTCTCTCCATGTTGGCATCTCTCTGTATGGTCTCTAAACCATATCGGCTTCTTGCAACTGATCTATGGGGACTCTCCAGTACACTAGATCACCCCACTGCCAATACCTAGTTAATGGATAGCCAAATGCCTGTGGATCTGTGGCATTTGTTTCTAGTGGGAATCCTGCTAGATGTGTGCATGTAATATGCTCAAACATCCACACCTGTAACAATGTACACACTGTCAGGCTCCACCTCTGAAATTGTACATATCTCCCCAACTTGTAATACAAATGAGCAAGCATGCTCCTCCCCCATGAGTACACAACGTGATGTTGCTCCATCCTGTGAATTATCTATGCCAGTGTCGCTAGGAAAGTGGTACCTCCGCAAACCGGACATACAACAACTGCAGCAGTGCATATTAGTACCTTTCGAATCAAAGGTATTCCCGGTGTAGCATGTAGCAAAGCCTCTAGCTGAAAGTGATCCTTCCAAGCTCGTGAAGGATGACCTAGGCAGTAGTGCTGATCTCTCTCAATCTCAGCCTTTGTACGCGACTCTACACATCTAACTGTCCTCCCACAGACAAGAAGACGTAAGATGGAATGTGGAGGTATCCTCATCCCATCTCTCCATTAGAACCATCAGCATGGAACGATGATATCTCATATGCAGTAGGCGGTAAACCCACTAGAGTCCGACCTCTATTAGTATATCTTTGTCCTGTCTACGCAGATGACTCTCCTAACCACGGACGTATGTCATGATCTTTGTCCCGACATGCTCTCGGATAACTGGCAGATCATGTGGTCACAAAATAGAAAACACAGCATCAGATCCTCAAATCATGCAAATCTGAATCAAAATCTAGTTGACTTCTACAAACATGTACAAGTCAACTTTTAAGGTACAATTCAACTTTCCTGGTACACGTCAACTTTTCTAGGGTATAGATTTACAAAACTATCTCTCTCCTCTCTCTATGACACCTACGGAAATAGAAAGCATCGAAGAAACACAAGGCATGGATACCGGAACATACCTCCTCCAGTGGCGTGTCATCCTCAATTGCCTGCCTCAGTCTCTCGATCCTTGTAGGCTCAATCTCCTTCTTTCTCGTCGACATCTCCTTCTCCTCTATAAGAGAAACTCAACAAGTTGAATCTTCAAATGAGCTTAATGAGGTAACCTTTTGAACTTAACAGGAACTTTTTAGGTCAAAGTTACTTTATTAATTTATTACTATATTTACTTTTTAGCCCTTATACCTCTCTTTTCTCATCTCTTCATAACTTGAGCTAGGTAGCTCCGTTTTTCACACCGTTTCAGGCGTTGGAATCATGATTCTGATACCTAGCCCTCCAAGTGCTTTTAGGACATTTAGAGAATATCTCAAATTTTCTGGGAAGGCATTTTTCAACAACATTCTTGAACAATTCGTTGTGGTAAACGTGATTCCTTGTTTCACCTTCCTAAATAGTAAGCCGAAACAGGGGGCATATAGCTACCCGAAAATTTCACCACATTCCTTAGTAAGCTCTAGGTGGTTTATGATTTTCACTAACGCATGGTTTTGCGGGTGTGGTTACTAACAACTTCTTGCAGGATTTGCGCTTGGGGCTTATGTATATATCCTTTTTCATTTCACTGATTCTTTTTGTACTTTAGCTTGCATATGCACATAGTGTCATATACTGCTAAAGTGGGGGTTGAATGTATCATCCTAAATTGTAAGAACCTAATGTTCTCTATAATTTGATGATTTCTTAGCACTTACTTTAGTGTATTTTCATTAATAGATTGCATTACATGATCATAAACACACTTGGTGGTCCCTAACTCAAATATGGGTCCCCTAAACTTTCCTAAATCTCCCTAAATCTTTCCTAATTCTCCCTAGTGTGAAAAATCGAGGTAGGATCTTATCCCTAAGAATCCTCCCCTATTTTACTCCAATTAAAAAATTCATTACATTATTAGATCACACCTTTCATCAGAATCGGGTGATGCCCTGAATCCCGCAATCTCTTCCCAACATTTCCCATCAATCAAAATGAAAATATTTTTAGGGAGGTGCATTCAAAGTTTGACTACAACCCTAGGGGGTGTAGTCGAAATTCAACTGTACCCCTGGTGGAATGTGCCCGGATTTAGGGCAAGACCTATCAGAGACTTGTGGTTTGATTCGGATCTGATGTCGGCTAGGTTAATTCTGATGAAAGATCACTATAAAAGCTACCCTCACACCTCATTGTAAAAACTAGAGGATGAAATCAATAGCAAGGTGATAGCCCCAATCTAAAAAACAATCAATTGCAAGGTGGAAGCTTCAAGTTGGTGACATCCCCTTTGAAGTGTGACTTCTCTACATCAATCTCCATCAAGTCTTCAAGCATTTGCAACCTCTCTTCAAGTTCTTATCATGGAGTTTCAAAAGGATCATGAAGATAGCTAGGAGTACTCTTTCCTCTCATGGTTTGGTATGATTTCCATGTATGTTCATATCTAAGCTTTGATACTTCACTTTGATGTGATCTATTACATTTACATTCTAGGATTCACTCTATTACACATAGGGTTCTTGCATCCTAGGCATTTACTTTTGTATTCCTAGCTCGTCTAGCATTCTAGACATACTCTAGGGTCACGAGCACAACATATTATCATCCTTTTAATGGCTATCTGTGGAGGTGAGAATCACCAAAATGGGGGGTTGACTAAGGCAAACCCCTACATAGCCACCCCACACACACCTCTTTCCAAATCTGTAGAAACAAGTATTCGTCGGATTGACAAAGAAGACAAAACCCTCTAACTGGAACCAACATCCCTGTCTCAGAGATTTATAGGTATAGAGACGCAAGTACACAGTAGAATTTTGACTATGTACCTAGGGGTGCAGTCAAATTTTGACTGTACCCTTCATCAGACATTTTGCAGATCCAGTTTTAGAACTCAGGGACCCAGATCTAGAGTTGAATTAGGTCACGGGACTTCGACTACAGTCAGATTCAAACAAAAATCAATCGAATCCTAGGTGTGTTCATTCCTTGTCCATTTTCCACTTTTATTTGGTAATTTCCATCTTAGATCTGCATATTTCAGTTTCTATAAAGTAGTCCACTCAAGGTTCTCCTCCAAACCGTAGATCTTGTATTGACATCCTACTCCATTGAGTCATATCAATCGAATCTTGATTTGGGGTGTTGTCTTAAGTCTATTCCTAATGTATAGAGGAAACCTATAGTGAATGATTTACACATTGACATCGCTCGCCATTTTCCACCACATACTTATAAAATTTTGACTTTAGACAACATTGAATGAGATTTCTCTCTCCTCTCAGCAATAGGGGAGGCTCCCTTCTTACCGTAGGTGGCTTCCACAAAAACCTAATTGAAACTAACAAAAGGGGGGTTCTTCTTAATCAATTCCTCTTTTTTCAAGAATGATTCATACACAACAACTCTTCAACTTAACAAAAGGTATCTACTACTACGATAATATTGATGACTCAGGGATTGACATAAGAACAACATCAAAGGCAACGATTTACTTTATATTAGGTGGAATAGATATAGGAACCCAAAATCTCTTGTGCTTATTCTGAATGGAGATCCTATAATCTAAATAAATAGTAAGGTGCAAAGCCTCTTACTGAAAAATCCACAAACTTGAATAAGAATACTTACAACTGAATCACAAATTCTTTAAGCTATAAGTAGTTGCAGCCACTATCAATTATAACAATTTTCTCTCTTGCAGCACAAAGTCTTCGAAAGTTCAAATTGAACTATAACTCTGAATGCAATATGCAACTCAAAGTTTGCACGATCGAATTCAAATCCCTCCTGAACAAAGCACAAAAACCCACAATAAACTCAAGAAAATGTCATCACATAATAGTTTGGATTGGCACAAAGTCTCAAAACAACCTGCCTCTTTTATTGAAAACAATTCAAATTTGCATCTAAGCTCAAAGTCTTAGAGTGCATATACAAACTGGTAGAGTTTTCTTGCATTGCCAAAAGATAAAAATTACAATGAGCACCCTCCTTTATTTATAGGTGAGGGGCTGAGAAAAAGGTGGAGAAAGAAGGGGAAACCCTTAACTACCTTTGACTTATTCAAGACTACAAAGCCAAATGCACTTGTAGTTTGATTACATGTTACAGCTTTGCACGTGACCCTATCACATGCAATTACAACTTGTTACCCAATTACATGTAATTTGTCAACAAAACTACACCTACCTATAAAGCACGTGAAAATGACTAAGAGTTTGACAAGACACGACTTCTACTAAATCATCCTTTGTCAGTCTTCATGCTGCTACAGGATGCCCAATGATTGATGTGTTCTGGTTTGGTGAAAGCCTCTCAAACTGGAACCTAAATTTTGGATGATTCTACATCCCAAAAGACTTTATTGGAAAAGAACCTTTTCAGGTTTCATGATCATCTCAGTCTTGAAAGCATTCTATGCCCGCAATCATTTCATCGCTCGTCCATTTCTTTGTATGGCTCTATCATGTTGTCATTCTTTAGTTACCAGAAAAAGCCATAACATGGTCTTTCAAGCTAGAACTTTGCAGATGTGGAAGAGTATGTGTATAGGATATGAGTTAAAGGCCTTTGAGCAAGGAAAGAGTGAAAGAATTTAGGCAAAATCAACTCTTCAAATGAGGGAAAAACTCAAAAATGAGGTTTTCAAGAGGTATTGCATATGAGCGAACAAGAAGCTTAAAGCAAATAAATGGAGCATGTATGTGCATATATACAAATAAGAAGTGCATTTACTCATAGGTGGGGTTTTTATGTCCCAGTACAAGTTATCTGGAAGGCACTTGATGCATACAAATAGGATTTTTAAACACATTTACAGCCTTGGATAAAGCAGGAAAAGTGTATGCAAAACACTTAAAAGTGGGCTTTTTAGCTTGCATTGCACGAAGGGTAAAAACTTGCACTTTTGGAGTAGTCCATATTTAGAACGGGGTTTCTAATCCCAACTGCATATACAAGAAAGATGAAGTTCTTGCATATGCAACTTTGGAGAATGATTGAGACAGAAATAGTAGGATCAACACTTAACAAAAACATACAAATATCTTCCTTGAGAAATGCAAGGAAAACAACTCTTCCAAATCTTAGAGAAAAATATGAAATAAATCTAAGAGATTTTAGGATTTAGGAAAAGACTTAAAAAATGGAGTTTATATAGACTAAGAATTTTATTAATTCTTCCTCCAAAATCAATGCATTTCCATGAGTCATCAAGAGATGTGTGACAAATGTCTACCATGGAGATTCGAAATGCATAAAAATAGCAACCAAAGCCTTGATCAAACCTTTCAAATCTAAGCTATTTGCTTGAGTTCAAAATGGAGATTCAAATCACTCCAAAAACAGTGCTCTAAAGTAAAACCCGGTTTTTAAATCATGGAGATAAGCTGAAGGATGCTGCTATGCCCTTGACGAGCTTCTTCAACTTCCTTGCAAGTCGAAATATTATCCTTTGTTGTTAAGAAAGTCATTTTTGCCCTAGAAGGGCTTTGCAAAGCATAATGCAACTCTAAAAATGAGTTACAAATGGAAATGATAGGTTTCTAAATGCATCACGCCACCATAAACAAGCATGTAAAAGCTTTGAAAAATGTCATCAATAGACTTCAAGAGAAAACACGGGCTCTTAATGCTCTATACGGGTTTCGAAATCACATGTTTCATATGCAAGGAAAATGATCCTCTAAGTGACGGGCTTCGAAACATCCATTACATGTTTTAGAAAAACTCAACATTGCTCTTTAAAAACTCATAACGGGTTTTAGGGAGCCATTTACATGTTTGATGTTTTTATAAATCACAAATTACAAGTTCTTATTGTAACGACACAATAGCATTTCATATATTCGCAGGTGGGCACGCAAGTGAGCATTAGCGATTCCTGAAGGGCATGCAGGTGGGCATTAGAGATTCCTGAAGGGCACGCAGGTGGGCACGTAGTGGAATGTGCAAGCGCAGCCCGTAGGAACAGGGCCCGCAGGTGAGCTCGCAGGTGAGCAGCAAGGCCCGCACAAGTGGGCACGCAGGGAAGAATTTTTGGGAATTTGTCAAGATGTCAAGATGTTTGGTTAGTTAAGTGTGAGCTCGCAAGTGAACAACAGGGC
Source organism: Thuja plicata (assembly GCA_018584345.1). Lineage (NCBI taxonomy): Eukaryota > Viridiplantae > Streptophyta > Pinopsida > Cupressales > Cupressaceae > Thuja > Thuja plicata. Next base: position 1,345,832 of record MU227701.1, read on the forward strand.
CTGCAGGTGGGCACGCAGACAAGAATCCACAGCAGGGTCCACTGGTGGGCACGCAGGCAGACACCATTACAAAACCATTTCTTTCTCAAAGGGCAAGGGCACAATCTACAACAAGTAAGAGGCGGCCTTTTAGACCAGGGCCCAGTCTGCGTGACCTGGGAAAGGGTGCGGTTTGGCCTCAAAGTATAGACATCTCTGTCTGCAAACTGTTTGACAAAATGCGTGTTCTGCTACCTGATCAAGTCACACTCCAGCAACTCGTTGACCGCTTGAATATAGTTGAGACTGACAATGCAGCCCTCAAAGAGGTCGATGTTACGTCATCCTCACTCTCTGTTAAACTCTTTGATCGGTTGAATAAATTGGAAGCTGAGAATCACACTCTCCGGGATACTGTGCAATCCCTAGTTGCTGAAACTGCAGGCCTCAAATCAGATTTGAACTTTGTTCTCGTGCAGCTCAAGGAATTGGACACTATCAAAGAGAAACAATCTGAGATTGTGGAGAGGCATTCCTCTCTGTTAATGGAAACTGAAGACAAGGTGAATACCCGGGCCTCCTTGTGCAACTTTGCTGTTGTTGCACCCCTTTCAGGTGTTGAGAAGTTGCTTCAAGGGAAGTTGGACGATGAGCGTGTGAGGACTCGTGAATTAAACCTACGGGTCTGTGGTCTCTCCTCCAATGCCAAACCCAATGGCAACTGGCTACTCCTTCCTTGCGGACCAGCTTGGTATCTCAGACATCACACTCAATAGGTGCTGGTTAGGCAAGGATGACACTCTCTTTATCCAGTTCCTCTCCCCCTCTGACAGGCTACGGGCTCTTAGGGCGAAGAGGAAGTTATTCCCTCTTTCCCCTAAGATTTACTTAGATGAGGACCTCACGACATCCCAGCTGGCAGAGTTGAAGCATTCTAGGAGCCTCGTGGCTGAGGCGAGGTGCAATGGTAAGCGGGCGGTTATTCGTAACCTCAAGGCAGTTATTCGTGATTCTCCTCCTAGCAATTGGGTATCGAAACAGAACCCCAAGATCGCATGACGTTCTCGCCAACAGATGGACAAGAGAGAACGTCACAGTTGTTCTCTGCTTGTCAACTGCTGGAATGGTAATGGTACTTTATGGTCCTTACTAGGTCTGTTTCAGGATGCTATTGGTTCCGCGGACGTTCTGGTTGTTACGGAGACTCACGAGAGTCCTGTCCGTCCTCTACCGGGCCTTCCTGGATACTAGTGGCTTTCTGTCTTTCGGGATGAGGTCAGATCTTCTGGTAGGGTCTGGGGTTCCAGTGGGGTCGCTTGTCTTGTCAGTGACCATCTCTTCAGTTCTACTTCTATTGTTCATGCCGACAGCTCTGCCAGATCATGTGGATTCGTATTGGTCGTACCACATCACATCACAGAGATATCTATATTGTTGTGTGCTACTTTCCATCTGCTTCCTCGTCCTATGCTATTCACAGCACTGAGTGCGACGATCCTTACGAGGACCTTCTTGAGCACATTATCAAGTTCTCGGCCATGGGTGACATCATTATTCTTGGAGACTTCAACGCGCGGACCAGAGACCTTCAGACTCCCCTTCATGATCGTGGTGCTGACTCTAATTGTACTTCCGAGACTGACCCGCTTATTCTGGGTTTGCAGCGTTCATCTGATGATTGCAGGGGCCCCCTCACGAGATACGGTCGCCATCTTCTCCAGCTCTGCGAGTCCTCGGACCTTGTGATCCTGAATGGGCTCCCCTGCTTTCCTGACTCTGTATCCTTCACCTGTTGGCCTCACTGCGACGGTTTGAGTGTCGTGGACTATGCTCTATCTTGTGCCTCCTTCATCCCCTTCATCCACCATTTCACTATCTCTCGCCTCCCTCTCACCGATCATGCTCTCCTCAGTCTTTCCATCAGAGTCCCCCCTCCCCCCTTATCCACTCTTCCGCTTCCCATGTCAACCTTCACCCACAACTCCTTTCGTTTCTCAGAGAGTGACTAGGATCTCTTTGTTTTTCACCTCAGACGACTCCTCCCGCTTGCCCCCTTTTCTGAGACTGGAGATACCTCCTCCATGTTCGACATTCTTGCAACCACTCTTTGGGAGTCCGCACTCCTCTCCATTCCCCACCATATCACACCTTTATCTCACAATCCCCAGCGCCGGAACACTTGTCCTATGAACCAGTGGTTTGATAAGGACTGTAAGATCTTCCACCGTTTTGTTCGCTCTGCCTTCTCCGCTCACTCCCACTCCTTCACCCAGCTGAGGCTCTCTTACCGCCATTTCCTCCGCCACAAGAAACGTGCCTTTGACTCGATGCAGTGTCGATCTCTCTGTGCTTCCCTCCAGTGCTCCCTCAAGCTCTTCTGGCGCACTTTGTTTCCCCGCCATCCTCCTCCTTCCACCCTGGATCTCCGCTCACTCATTTCCCACACTTCCATTCTCTATGACATCTCCGACCAGCCCTCTTTCCACCTCACCCCATCACCCTCTTGCCATCTCTTGACATTCTCCAACACCTGCGAGGCGGTTAGGTTGATGAGCACTAGCAGGACAGCTGATGAGGAAGGGTTCCAAGCGGAACTCTTCAAACTTGGTATCGATGTTCTGGGTTCTTTTCTCTCTGTGCTCTTCAACAGAGTGGTTTGCATTGGGTTTCCTCACTCTTGGTCTCGACACATCATTTACCCGATCCATAAGACTAGTGTGGCCTCGGACCCCGGGAACTACAGAACCATCATGGTTGGGCACACTTTTGCCAAACTCTATGCTACAGTTCTAAACACTATTTTATCCAGAGAGCTCGACCGTCGCCAGTGTCGTGCGAAGGGGCAAGCGGGTTTTCGGACTGATTTTCAGACCATGGATCACATTTTGACACTACGGACCATTATCGAGGAGGGCCGCTCCCGCTCGGCGAAGGTTTACTGCTGCTTTGTGGATTTTCGCAAGGCTTTCGACTCAATTCCTCGAGTGGCCCTTTTCCAGAGACTTAGACATTGGGATCTCCGAGATTCTCCTGACTGCTATTATGAGGCTTTACGAGTGTGTGGTGGGCAGATTTAGGACTCCACAGGGGCTCTCCGAGCCGATCCAGAGTACCATCGGGGTGAAGCAGGGCTGCCCTCTCTCTCCTACACTTTTTGGCATTTACATTGACGAGCTCAAGGCTTTCCTCCGGGATCTCTCGCTCCCTGACGACGGTTGCTATCTACATCAGGTGTTGATCTCCATTCTTTTATTTGCCGACGATGTGGTCCTCCTGGCCTCCTCCCCCGAGGGTTTACAAAGACTCCTTGAAGGTTTGGCTTCCTTCTGTGAGCTTCGACAGCTGGTTGTGAACCTGGGCAAGACCCGAGTGATGGTCTTCAATTGTTTGAAGACTTCTCATCTTCACTTCTATTTTCAGGGCTCGGAGATCGAGATCTCTTCCTCCTATACTTACCTTGGGGTTAAGTTCTCTGGTCCTCATTTCAGCTTGAGACATGCTATGCAGCCCCGGGTCAACAAGGGGTTGGGCTCCTTGGCTCTGCTTGAGAGACAGTGCTTCAGACATCACTTTCAGGAAATCAAGTCCAAGTTGGCCCTCCTTGACTCTTTAGTCAGGCCGACGGTGCTTTACGGCTCTGTTGTGTGGGGCCCCTCTCTTCTTGAGTCGGATTGGACCTCTGTTGAGAGAGTTCAGATCCTCCTCCTTCAGCGCCTCATCAGATGTCATCGTTCTATTCCTCACAGCGTTATCCTTGCCGAGTTTGGTGCTCATCCTTTTAGACTTGCAGCCATTTTTGATCTAGTCTGGTTCCTTCACCCTCTCCGGGGATTTGTTGATTATGTTGTCGGTCGGCAAAGATACCCTTATCTTGCTTGCTACTCTTCTTTGGCCCTTGCTAGTGTTGATCCCTCTGGTAAAGCTCGCTACTGGTACGCCCAGGCCACTGCCTTACTGGGTTCTGTGGGGATCTTGATTGATCATCTACCCCCGTTTCAGTTTTCCTTGGATGCTCCCACCCACCTCCTCCCCTCCCAGCATGAGCTGAATGACCACGTCAAACTCGACATCTATAGACAGTATATCACCACGACCTGGTGCAACCCTCCTGGAGGGCTTCGTCCCAGGATGGCCTTCTATGCCGAGCACTATATGGAGATTCTTGATGGGGTCATTGTGCGTCCTTCATACTTGGCCTACCGATGGAGTCACGCTCTCTGTATTTCTTTGGGGTCTTTCAGATTCAGCTCTCACCAGCTCCGCATCCAGACAGATCACCACATTGACAGGGCTGACCGGATCTGCCGCCTTTGCACCTTGTTGGAGACCGAGTCCGAGGCACATTTCATTTTTCGATGTCCCATTTACTATGAGATCAAAGGGAGATTCTACTGCCTATTCAAAGTGTGCAGTTCCCTTGCCTCCTTCAGATACACCGATCAACGGTGCCTTGCTCTTTATCTTTAGGAGACCACACGGCTTCGGGATTCCACCCTCCAGCTTATGTTCCCATCCAGCCAGAGATCTGATCATCTTATCACATCCTTTTTCAATTCGGCGTCTCCTGCCCGCGGCACAAAGCGCCCTCTCGGTCCTCCTTCTGGACACATCAGGCTTGTGAGACCTCGTAGAGATCGTAAAGATCGCACTCGACTGCAGCACTCCACCACCAGTGTTACTCACAGACGGTCCGGGGCTCCTAGTCTCAGATCGTATCCTTCGGTGCTTGATTACTTCTCGCCCGAAATGAGCCTCTAGGTGCTCTTCCTAGTTCTTCTGTTTTTTGTTTTCTGCTTTCTGTTTCTTGCTATTGTTCTTTCCCCGAACACTGTTTGGTGCTCCTGCTGTTGGTTGTTCTGCTCTGTATGTTCCCAGTCCCTTAGACCCTTGGTGGTCTCTTGTTGGACATTAATAATTTATCTTATCTTATCTTATCTTATAAGATGCCAAAAAGTTGTTTTGAGTTTTTTAAAACAGGCTTTAGATACATGATTGCATATGTATTTCAAAACATGCAATGATCTTCAAAATCGCCACCAATGAGTAATAGTGGACTTTTAAATGCAAAACACACATCATATATTTGGCTTTTTAAAATATGCAAAGTCATCAAAAATAGCCACCATTGGTTTCAACGTGTTGTTTGAGTCCATTTACATGTAGTTTAAAACATGTAATGTTACTAAAAATCATTACCAATGGTTAAGTGATGGGTTTTTAGGAATGAAATACACATTCACACTTCATAGTTATGTTATGTAAAACATGCAGTGACTCAAAAATTCGCCTCCATCAGGTTTATGAGATGTCTTAACACATGAAATTTAATGTGTAATTTACAAGCAACTATTTAAAAAGAGAAAACATGTAATCAGAGTTTAAAAAGCCACTCTTACATAATAAACTCATTTAAAATATATGCATCCTCATGTGAATGTATCTAAATGGAGTTTTATTTCTATTTCACATGTAAATACATCCATAGTGTAATGTAATGATCAACGAAAACCCCACTAATGAAGGATTTTAATTAAAGAATGACGATATGCAGTCAGGCTTAAAAAGCCCACTTGATGTTGTTTAAATATTCAATATATTTTGATAGACAACTCTGATTGAGGCCTACGATAGCTCTAAACGAGCGGAAATTAAAATCCCACAATCCTAGGGCAAAAACAAAACAAAAATCAAACGACAACTAAGAAAACGTATTAGAGATTTTATCCTACAAAATTTTCCGTAGAGTTGCCCAATTTTGCAAATACAAAATTGAGGACAACAAAATGGTCGTGTAGTTGAAAGTTGAAGTGCTGCAAAGATGAATTTCAAAGATACCTTTGAATAATAGAGTGAGATTACTAAAGCTAATGAGCTTGAAAAGGTTGGGAACTCTAAAAAATTCAAGGCATTAAATTTCATTATTCATTTATGTTGTTACCTGCTCACTACAAATCTATTGCACAAGTTAAATTATTTCTTTTAATTTCTTTCAAAAAAGTCATACCTTTCAGTTGTCTTTGATTTGAGCTTAATAATTGTTTTAGAAAAAGCAAGTATTAATTTTGAACGATGTATGATTCCATCTTGCTTTTCTATGACTGCAGGCTATGTCAATCTATGGAATTGAGATAATGCAGCCTCTTATTCTACATATAGAACCTCATTTAAATGCAGGCAAGAAGTCAAATTTGAAATAAATGCAACTTCTATTGTTTGTACAAATAGACAAAGCAGAATCCAAGTTTTCAGCTGTGCTCATACACCTTGGCCCTGGTGTTATTCATAATGTTGCTCAACAGATCAGAGATGAGCTGCTTCAGGGATCACATGCCTGTCACAGAAAAATCAGAAACAATAATTAAGTTTGTGTAACATTTTCTTCTTGTTTATTGACTGAATTTTTGGATCCCCTGTTTTCAGGACAATGGAAACCAAATTGAGCTGATACAATGGGCATGTATATACTGTTGTAAATAACCATTCGAATGCTTACTTGAACACAAAATCTGCATTATAATTAACTGACAAGGACGGAGCTGACAGTATCTGTTTAAAAAAGGAAGTGTCTGAGGTGAGCTCTACCTCTCATTATTACACAGGACACAATTTGAGTTGACCTGAATATGGTGAGTACCCGTGTTAACAACATAAATTTGAGAAACTGTACTGCGACCTGAAAAGTCCTTGAAAAGAGATTTACAGGCTAATTAGAGTGGCATCACTTTTGCTAGGAGGGATAAGCTTTGGTGCAGATTGCTTCCAAAACTTCTTGCCTTTCAACTATTTATTGATAAATTTACTCTTATTTGCTCTTGATTTGCCTATTTTTGAGAGTGGATTATTTTTCAGACATTTTTATGTGCACATTCAAGAATACACAATTTTCTCTCGGCCTTAGTTGCCATTGTTATCATTTCTTTTTAGAACTATGTCCACTCAATGAAGTTGTCAGCTAGCACATAACAAAATATTTTTGCCTGCAATTGCACGATGATGATGTTTCATTACAAAAACATCAAGAAGTCCAAATCAACAACTACATTTGAGGTTTTGATGCTGCACACATAACATGTGATCATATTTTGATTCTCCTCTAATGTCCATATGCCTATTTGATTATGCAATCAATAAAATCTTCATCATATGTATGTAGATGAAAATGCAAGTAAGAGGTCTTCAAGGCTTACTTAGGAAAACTAAAATCTGAATCGACTTGTATTTGCAATATAAACAAATTTATACAGTATACTAAATAATGTCAAGATAAAGACTAATGATAAGGAAGACAAATTTAAAAAAATCGTTGTCTTGTATCGTTTTATTAAGACTACATGTACAAAAATCATTATTCAATACAAACAGCGGTTCATCAAAACAATGAAGATACATGTGATTATTGTGCCCAATTTACAGAATTAAAATTACATGAACACAAATGACAGATATTTTTATTAAAAGTAGAAACACCACAATGCTGTTTTATTAATGTCGTGTAGGTTTATAACAATAATCACAATTAAATCATTTATATAATTTGCACTTTAAATCTTAAAGTAACCATTTGAATGAAACAGATGATAAAATTCTCAACGATTACAAAGATGTACATAGTATAACTTCCTTGCCAATCCGCCCACAAATTTCACATTACAAAAAAATTCCTCGGCATACCCGTTGCGCCCTAACGTACAATAGCTAGTTATATATCATGCCCTAATTGCATATTGATTATGTGTTTCAAGCCTAAAACAGTGCAACCATATTCTTATTGAGTATGCCTTCAGTTAATGGAATGCCCAAAAAACTAGCTGGGAACTACATTACAGTTTCCCACACACATTCATCAATAACAGCTAGCCTTGGACTATTTATGTTTTCAAGGTACTCATCATAGAATGATTCATCATGGTCAATATATTGCTCTTCCTTACGTAAGGTTTTCATAGGGAACATAATGGACATATCTTCCTCTGGGAGTAGCTTGAGATGGTCTTTAATTTCAAGCAACTGTTGTGGAAAAACAAATATCAACAATGGGGTCAGTAAGCTTTTCATTTCAATAATAACAATTGACATTGTGTAAGAAGAGAAGATCTATCAATCTAGAATGTCCCCAGGACGTCTGAAAGAAAAATCTGGAAATACACCCTTGAGTAACGTAGAGAAAAAGTTATATACTAAAAGCAAAGAAAAAAGAAACTTATTAGCCTCCTACCTCTACAGGAGTACCAAGATGGTTCCCCACAAGATGCAGCCAATCAGGAATCTCGGATTTGTAACTTAGATCCTGTGCCAAACGTCTTTTCTCCTCTGAAAAGAAACACGGCAGGGATCAGGAATTAAGTTTTTAAAAGGAACTAATAAAATAAAAAACACTAAGCCAACATAACAAAACCCAATAAATTGAATACCACCATTCTAAATAAAACAAGGCTGCAGCGCAGCAAAGTTCCTGCCAAATGCCACCAGGACTGTTTTGATATAAAATATGCTAGACATTGGAAAAAATGTGGGCAAAGTTTGAGGTTATGACAGAGTTTGTATACCCTTCTACCACAAACCATGTCTTAAATTTCAAAATACAAGAAGGTATAGAACGACAAAAAATTGTGAAGATTGCATAAATTTTCTTAACAAAAATGTAATAAGTTTGATATTTTGAAGATGGTTCAATCTTTTTTCATCAATCTATGTGAAAATAGCTCTGGTAATCCTATACGATAAGAGGTTTGTGAAGAAAATGTAATATGCTTAAGATGGAAGATGATTCAATATCTACTATGGTTAGAGCATTTGCCCTTTCTATTAAAATGAATACTAAGTAAGAAAGATTGAATTCAACAATGGAATGGATAATTTCATCGGCATTAACTATTTTAAATCCTAACAGCTGTAGCCAAACAAAACACGAATATTGCATAGATTGTTAGGATTTTAATTGCCATAAATGTAGGATACACGTGAAAAGGATTATAATTCTAGGCAATGCAAGAAATAATGATCGTGACATAAATTGAGAAACAAACCAAATTTTAATTTCACAGAGAAATGAAACTCCATAAATAGATCAGTTTACTATCGACCATCTCCACTCTTGAACACAATCCCACTCCTATAGAAAGTACAATGTAAATTTGTTATTATAGCTCTGAACAATGCATATATGCAATGGAGAATGAATTAATGATCTTTTGATCATATGTCTCCTGGAAAAGCCTGCATTTGCAATGAGAAGTTCCCTTACCCCTATTTTTCTTTCATGGAGCAGACTTTTGATCATGCTTTCTCATTACAAAGGACATAATCACAAGCACAAGTAGAATTGCAGTTAAGAGTCCTGCAAATACAATGGCAGCAATCCTTCCATTTATTGGATATTTTCTACTTTAATCATGTTAAAAATCCTTTGGGGACAATGGGGAGCCTGGGGCTGTAGAACGAGATAATGGCAAATATCCCTGTTAGTAGGAGGATAATGAATGACTACAAGAAACCATATGTCAAGATTAACTAAATTGTAGATTTTAAATAAGTAATATGCACATCAATTAAACTAAACTTTTAATGTCAGTATATGTTGGAAGAGCAATGTTGTGGTTGTGCGTTTTGTTTGTGTACAATGTTAAATAAAAAAAATTGTTTTAATGTGAACATTTTATTGTTTTCCAATGTTATGTCAATTGTCTAATCTATGACTGTATTAAATAGTTCACAAATGAGGTAGCAGGTAGCATTGTTACAACTGTTGTGCAAATAATATGTTTGCAGCTTCATACTTGACCTATAATTGTAGATAGAAACAACAAATGTATATTACATAAAAATCTATGTTCCACTAAGTTTCAGGGACAGAGACGGTAGGGGACTGAGGGACATGTTTCCAGTACGAGGGTAGTTTTTGGCAATTATTTATTGGGGGGGGGGGCTGTTAAAAAAAAGTATCTACCAGTTTCCATAATTATATACCAATGTTGAACAGTATTGTATTAAAAAGCAACATATAATGACTCAGTTTTGGCCCCGAACGTTTCAATATACAAATGTGCATCTTCTTTAGCAAACTGAGTTTCATAACTTTGAACTTGACGCAACATCTAATGTGGGTTCAGTGAATCATCTGCAAAAAAAAGTGTCAACTGGCAGGGCACTTCCAAAACTCGTCCCTGATGCAGGAACGGAGTACCAGCCCAGGGAACACGTCCCCATGGAGCACAACTTAAAGAAATATTAAAATTTTTGCTTAGTTGTCTTGACACCAATAGAAACTAGAACTCTTGCAAAACCAAAATTCAAATATGGGCATGTAGGCCACTGTTGTGTTCTGAAACCCGTTCCCTTCAAATATACATTTGTCAAAGTTATTAACTGTTCAAAACTTCCAAATGTATAATAGGATAGGAAACATGATATGTACCCCAACAAAATGAATAAAAATTAAGAATGCTTTAAGCAAACTGAGATAAGTTGAAGTTGCTATTAGACATTCAAATAGAAAAGAAAACTTGAAAATACGGAAATCCCCTTTACCTTCAGCTAAAAATATTAGCAACCATTTCAGAGAGGTAATTAGATTACAAAAGATAGGATGTACACCTAAATCAGACCAAATGGTAAAAAATGCATAAAGAAGATTGAAAGAATCTGAAATTGCAAAAATATCTGATTATATCATATGTAGATATATCCAAAATCATTTCACGCAGCTCTAAGTGCAAAACATAAATTCTTTAACAATGCAATCAAGGCAGCAGAAGGATCGTTCGATAGAGCAGACACATGTGACAGACAGTCATAGGCACATTATCCTTTTCATGGTGTGAGGACTATTAGTAATTGATCATGAATTGTATGCCCTTATTTCTCAATGGATTTATTTTACAGAACTATTACTAATTGTTATGTTTGTGTTCTCAGGAAACAGTGACTTTATTGAAATTCTAAAAGGGTGAAATGGTTTGTGTGTCTAGTTTGATTAGACCAATGTTATGAAACTACAAGCAATTTATTGGCATCTTTAAAAGAGAACAGTTTTTGCTACCTAAAAATAGAGAGTTGATTAGACAATTTTTTAATAGTAGGAAAGTTGCAAGACTCTCACTCGGCTAAAACTCGCCAAGGCCTAAAAAAAAATCAGGAAAAACTCGGCAAAAAACTCTGGAACTTAAAAAACAGCTTAATTTTAATTAGAAATGCATTTTTTTGGCAAAATTATATGAGAAGATGCATCCAATGAGTTAATTAATGAGAACACAAAAGAAACAAGTTGAGTTTAGATATATATAAACGCAAAGTGGGTACAAAATCGCATTCTCATGCGGAATGTTGATGGCTAGAAGCCTAGAAGCAATATAGTACTAAATAGTTTGAGTTTCTGTAAAACTAGAAGTAAATACATCATTACAAATTAAAATTAAATCTTCCTCCTCCCAGCTCTACTAGCAAATGTGGGTGAGGCAATAGAGGGTCTAGTCCTAGTAGTAGAACTAGAACCTAGCACTGGGCATCCGCGTGATTGTGTCTCCTCGCTCGGTATCTCTGATGATGCGTGTGGCTCGCCCTCCATCCTGGATGTAGCTCCTCGCACTAGCAATGACTCCTCATCTGAGTCCTTATCTGACTCCTCCTCAATGTCATCCAATCTGAAACCAAATCCACCCTCCTCCTCCATAGCCTGCCTCTCCAAATCTGCGATGCCATCCTCTATAAACAACAGAGGTTGCTCCTGTGTTGTCCAATCACTGTAAGGATCTATATCGTCCAAATCAATTGGACCAACTGGTGCTTCTTTTGTCTTTCTTATGCGCAACTTAACATTATATTGCACATAAATAAGGTCATTGAGGCATTTTTGGGACAACTTGCTTCTCTTCTTTGTATGGATGGACTCAAATAAGCTCCAATTACGCTCACAATGGGATGAAATACAAGGCTACCATAAGATTCTGAGAGTAAATTTCTTTAGATTTGGGGTACTTGCACCCCAACTTTGCCACCACTCATCTGCAAAACAAAATATTGAGAAGTTAGAAAGTAAAGAGAAAAGAGAAAAGAGAAAAGCGAAAACATAATTTATCAAATGACAAAATTGGGAATGTTTTAACTATTACCTGGGGTTTGACTACCTCTTGCTCTCTTTGACAAGTCTAAAGAGAATAAAGTACCCCTTGATTCCACATACATTTGTTGTTCAGTCACAACACAATCTCTCTCCGCATCACTGAGTATGATCCTCTAAATGCATCAAGAGAGGCCCTCCATGACCTCTCCATTAGGATCTGAAAAAGAATCATCCTGCCTGAAAGTTGAAACAAATACAACATGAAATCAAGTCTTAGTACACAACCTAAAAAATAAAGTGAAATCAAGTCTTAGTTAAATCTGAATAAGAATCATCGTACCTGAAACGGGGATTGAGGAAGTACCCTGCTGCATGAATGGGTTGGTGGAGCTGATTGTTCCACCTCTTATCAATAAAATCCCAAATGAGATCATATTTGAGTCTATCCCCCTTGTAGTAATTTCTTATAGAGTCTTTGGCCCTATCCATGGCCTCATAAAGATACCCCATTGGGGTTTGATCCCCATCAACCAAGCGCAGAACTCTAACCAAGGGCTCAGACACCTACAATTGAAATTTGAAAAATACAAATTAGTTTA
>MU227701.1:1374198-1388403 GCA_018584345.1 Thuja plicata
ATCATCTATAAAAGATACAAAATATACAGATTTGGAGAGTGAAGGAACTTTAACAGGACCAAACACATCCGAATGGATAAGATCCAAAATACTAGAAGACTTGTGAGAACTGGAGTAAAAATGAACACGATTTTGCTTACCATAAACACAATATTCACAAAAGTCAAACTTGAGACTACAATCATTTAACCCCTCAACAAGGTTTTTATTTTTCAGGGTTCTGAGACCCTTCTCACCAATGTGGCCAAATCTCATATGCCACAACATTGTCTTTTCTGCAGGAAGTTTTCCTTCCAAAGTGTTAGCACCCTTAGGTACACTCGTTGCACTACCATCGGAACCCATTACCACATACTTCTTCACTACTGGTTCAGATGGTGGAGATGAAGTGACTTCTTCTCTCTCCCTTGAGATAGAATAATTATTGCACTGTGAAGTGCAAGCATCCAACTAAAATAGGGTACCTCTCCTAGTACCTTTCACGATCACTATAGCTCCTCTAATCATCTTGCATCCATCTTTCAAAAAAACAACTTGCACACCTGCATCATTCAACATACTTATAGATAATAGGTTTCGTGCCAAACCTGGGATGTGCATTACCCCATTGATCCCCTTTACTCGTCCATTAGGGAATCTGATAGTGACTCTTCCTCGTCTAACTATCTCTAGGTGAGAATCATCACCTAGGTACACCTTTCCACCATCGAACTCCTCGTACTTTAAGAACCAACTTTGATGAGAGTTCATGTGAAAAGAATCACCCGAGTCAATCAGCCACACATCATTAGATGCATGAGTGGCCAAGGCTGCAACAAAAGCATTGCCACCTTCTTGAGATTTTTCAGAATCTGAATCTGGGCTTTTCTTCTTCTTCTTTGGCTCTTTGCAGTCCTTACGGAAGTGCCCAGTCTTACCATAGTTCCAACATGTTACCTTAGACTTTCCAGGAGTCTTAGATTTCCCATGGGATTTGGATCTACCCCTTTTAGACTTATTGTCATTTTTCTTTCCTCTATCTTTAAATCTACTGCGAACAGCAAGGGCTTCCTTGGTTGAATTAGAAGTTTTTCTTCGCATCTCTTCAGATAACAGTGAAGACACCACATCATCCATTTGGAAAGTGATAATAGTACTCCCAAGGTCCATCACAAGATGGTCCCATGAATCTGGCAAGGAACATAGCAGGGTCATACATCGATCCTCCTCCTCCAACTTGACACCAGTTGATGTCAACTATCCAATCAGCATGTTAAACACGTTCAGGTGATCTACAATGGATCCTCCTTCCTCCATTCTTAGAGAATACATCTTCTTTCTCAGGAACAATCTATTCACCAAGGACTTGGCCTGATACACAGACCCAAGCCGTGTCCACAATTTGTTTGCGGTCTTCTCATCGAGAACATTCAAGAGAATAGAATCTACTAGACAGAGTCTAATGAGACCCTTAGCTTTCCGATCCTTGAGATCCCAATCTTCTTAAGGCATGTTTACTGGTTTGATATCATTATCAACCACCTCCCATACATCACGGTCTATGAGCATGTCTTCCATCTTGAGTTTCCACAACTCAAAGTTTGTGCCATTAAACTTTTCCACCTCCATTCTATTGTATGAAGAACCTGTCATCTCTTCCTGCAATAAGGTTATGAATACTCTGCAAAAATACTCCCACTGAACTGGAGATTAGCTCAAAAAACTCGTACCCTAACAAATAGAACCAAAACTGGCCAGGCTTTGATACCAACTAAAAGGAAACTAAGAGTGCGGAAAATAGTTCCCTACGCTAAACTCCCGGGAAGAGGATCGTGCAAATTTAGATTTAACCCTTAGCAATTACAGAATGATAATACAATAACATGCATACATAGAAAAATGAGAATGACACAATGATTTTCCCTGGGGAAAACCTTTCAGTAAAAAACCCTAGCACTCCAAAACCTGCACAATGTATTAATCAAAACTATTATTGTTTACAATACACTTGCAATGCAAGTTCTTTTAGGAGATAATCAACACTTGAAGACAAATTTGGCAACATAAAAATGTTCCAACAATACACTAACTTCTCACTCAGATTTGCAACCCTAAAAAATACTTATATCACACGCTTCCCTTTTTAGGGAAACTTCCAAAGACAGCCGTATTAGGGTTTTACCATTCTCTGAGAAAATAGGAACTTGAAAACCCCACGGTTGCAGAAGAGTGTACAATACTCAACATGATTAGTTGCCACATGTCTTGCATGTCTTCACCCATCATCAAATCTTCCACAATTAGCTCTTACAAATATTAATGGCCGTCATAGGAATCTGTCATAACTGTTTTAGCCATGATTACCTTACACATTGTCCAAAGTGCTGACATTTGGAAAATATCAAATGTAAGGAAATATACAAGGTTGAGACACCTTATTCCTAACAAAATCATCCCCGGACTGTAAAAAGGTAGCCATAAGAAGAGGAAGAAAATAACTTAACGAACTAAGGCGGATGATTGGATTTGCTTCTGATCAAACAAAGATAACTAAACTTCTTAAAGCTAGGAAGAGGAAGGTCTTTCTCGAGGTGCCATGAAGTTAATTACATGGAATGTTAATGGCATGAATGTCCTTAATAAGCAACGAATAATCAAACATAGTGTATTCTCTTTAAAAGATGAAATTGTATGCACCCTAAAATGTTCGCCTAGACTATGGGCCTCCATTCTTCAATTTATCAAATGAAAGAATCAATTTATCAAATTCCTGAATCAATGTTTTGCAACATTTTAATTCAAATCAATTTCCTTGATCAAATCATAATTAATTCAATTATTTCAATATTTCCTAAGGTTTGATCATTTCATCAATAATCTTATTTAATTAAAAGAAAACATCCCTTTTAATTAAATAAAATAATCTTATTTAATTAAAAGAAAATCTCTCTTTTAATTAAATAATCTTATCTTATTTAATTAAAATCTCTCTTTTAATTAAATAATCTTATCTTATTTAATTAAAATCTCTCTTTTAATTAAATAATATTATCTTATTTAATTAAAATCTCTCTTTTAATTAAATAACCTTATCTTATTTAATTAAAATATCTCTTTTAATTAAATAAAATAATCTTATTTAATTAAAAGAAAATCCCTCTTTTAATAAAATAAAATCACCACTTAAAGCTCTCTTTTTTATGAAAAAAAGGAAATAAATTAAATAAATCAAATAAAAATTCTTTTTTCTCTACACATATTCCTAAGTGGTGGGCTTTTTCCTCTTACTTGCCTTTTTAGGGATTTATCCCAAATTGCTCTTGAGGATGCATTCCTCTCCACACTTTCCTTTATAAGGAGCCCTCTCCTTCTCATTTAGGATCCAAGGTTTCAGGTTATTGTTGTGATGCAGGTTTGGAAAGCGATTTTGGAGGAGAATTTGAGCACTTGAGCTTGAGCATTGCAACTTCTCTTTTCTTGTCTTCTTCTCTCATGCATCCATGGCAATCCATTTAGATTACTATTGCAATTGCATGTTAGATTAGATTCATATTTCATTTCATAGAATAATCTTGCATGCATATTTCCTTTCATAGATAGTTTGCTTTCATGCATTGTTATCATATAGAATAGCTTCCATTTTATTTGCATGCATATTTGATGATCGTGGAGACTAGCATTATTGCTTTTCTTCTTCGAATCTCTCATTTTATGGTGTACTTGAATTGGCACAAACTAGGTCTAAACTGAGGGCCTACATTATAAACCCTTGCACTCCATGAATAAAGAGTTATGAGTCGCCATTTGAAACCTCATTCTTGAGAAATATTGGATATAATGACTTATAAAAGTGTGTCAACATTTTAGCACACATTTTTGGTGCCCACCATGGGGCAACCCACCGTGGGGCAACCCTGGTGCACCTGGATTGGAGTTCGCCCACTTGAGATTGCAAAAGTTGTAGAGTTGACCATTACTATGAACCATAGTGCAACCAACTTTTTCTTTTCTAGGACTATATGCGTGACTGAAAAAACATTTTGAGAACATACACAAGTAGAGTTCTTAGGGAATAGAATACTACAACACTATTCTTGTTCATGTGCAAGGTTACTTTGTCCCTTGGTCATTGTTTGAAGACATTTGTTTGCTTGAACTCCCTGATTATTGTCTTGCGTGCCTGATTAATGATAAAAATATGTTAATGCATCTAGTTGGTCAATTAAAATGAACAAAAGCTGAGTTGTTGAGTTGAAAACCAACTTTTTACAACTTGTTGTCAGCACTTGTCGCCTCCCAGTTTGCCAATTTTTGCATGAGCCTATCTATTTCTTCGTGCGAGAGAACACTTCTTCGCGCGAAACTGTCCCAAATTTTCAGAAACAGTTGATCCGAGTCAAATCAGGTCACTTACCCCATTGTTAGAAGCCTGTTTGCACTTTGGATTCTTGTGTTTTGACCTCTTAAACTAGTAATATTTGATTTCACGAGTGACCTTGCTTGGAGTCGGTGAGCTAGAAACCGTCCTTGTTGAGAAGATAAAACTTTGGATCCTTTGATAACACGCTTGGAGAGTTTTAGTAATATCTTCTCCATTCACTTCCATACAAATTAAAATTCAATCAAAATAACTTGGGTAAATCATCCTACTGATCTATATGTGTTAGGGTATTCACCCGTTCAGTGGGCACCTCTGTGGCAGTGTTGGTTTATGCCTCTTGCAAAATTTTGTCTTATCACCTCTCTTTTGAACAAATGAGTGCTTTTACTATCCTAGTTTGGTACCAACATTTCTTAGGTTCATCCTATCACCTAGTACCTTTTCTTTCATGTCGGTTACAACAAGATATCAAGTAGATCAAGGAAAGAAACCTCAAGTAGTCTTTAACCAATTACCCTTAGTTCAAACTTGCCAAAAACGTAAGGGAAAAGAACTCGTATTTGATCAATCACCTAGGAAGAACTCAGAAGTTTGGTTTGATTCCAAGAGTAACCTTAGTGAGTTGAGTACACCCTTAGCATCTTCTCACTCAGATATGGATATGAGTTACACAATGACTCGACGAGAGAGGGAAGAAATGGATAAACGCCTTGATGACATATTTGAAAAACATAGAGATACCATCTTGTTTGGCAGTTCCTATCGTAAAAATCGACCAGTCTGACCCCTTATCTCAACTAGATATCTGGATGCATACCAAAGGGTTTAAAGAGGTAAGAGGCAAGGCTATCAAGAACAACAATCACAACATAAAATCCAAGATGATGAAACTTATGACACTTGTGTGAATGCAATATATGTAGAAGTTGAGAAATCCAACTTCACAGCTCGCCAAGAACACCTGCATGCAAATACCTAATGCTGAATGGAAACCACAGAGACAGAAGCCTTGGAAAATCTCAGTGGAGTGAGAGCAAAATTATATTTCTCAAAAAGTGAATGAAAAACAATTACAAGAATTCAACCTTAAAGGTGAATGAAACCCTAGAAATGGTAAGAGCTAACCTAAGAGAAAGCTTAAGTGAAAAATAGAGTAGGACTAACTTAATAATTAATATCAACATGATATAATTAATAAGTGAAGATAACTATATACTCTAACACCCCCCCTTAAGCAAAGCTCAGGAGGTAAGCTAACCTAGCACACCTATGAAAGTAGGAAAATGGGTCCTGGCAACAAGGCCTGATCAGGTACCCAATACAAGGAAATCTCTGTAAACCGGAGACAAAGGAGAAAACCCAGTGGGAAAAACTCCTCTCCAAAAAGAGATAGAAAAGCAAGCAAAAGACAAAGAATGACTTCAAGAGACTCTCTCAAAGCCATGAGTACAATGCGTGCTACCAACCCCCCCGTGAGAGAGGGTCAAGGCTCCAAAGCCCCCCCAGAATGAAAGAACCCCTGGATCAATGAACAAACCACTGTGACTCCAATGCAAAGGAGTGAAAGACAGTGAGTACTGAAGAGGTAATCTTGAAAAAAGAGGTGTCACTGAAAGGCCGAGCTGATGCATAAAGGAGTAGACGCGAGGATCCTGAAATGGAATCCCCAATGCAAGTGGTATGACAAGTGTGCTGACATTATCATGAGAGAGGAGATGAGTGTCCTCTGTAGAATCCTCAACAACTACACCTGGTGGCTTGATGAATGGAGCTAGAGGGTCTGGCAGTGCTGAAGAAGAGTCCTGCTGAAGAGAAAAAACCTCAACAAGATGAGGTGTGGCAGTCACAATAGTGGTCTCAGGAACAACACAGAGGTTCAGGTGACCTGACTGCACCACATGGTGCTCTCGCAGAAGAGGAGAGATGAGCTCCGATAATGGAGATGGTGGACCAAAATGTGTGAAGGTGTAGAGATGGGTGGAATGATCAACTGTCCCTGTAGCAACAATGCCACCTATCGCACTATCCCGAATGAAGACTGAATCTGGCGTGAACTCAACTGTCTTTCCTAATCCACTGTGTGTAATCTGGTAAATCAAGAGAAGGTTTGTAGATAGAGATGGAACATACAATACATCATTGAATGTGCCATCCTAAATGCGTACATAACCTTTCCCGCAGATGGGCATAACAGTGTTATTCCCCATGAGAATGTGGGGAATAGGAGAAGCCTCAATAGAAGAGAAGATCCCCGGAGAAGATGCCATATGGTGAGAAGCACCTGAATCTAGTATCCAAGGGACCTGGGAAGGGGACGCAACAGAAGCCTGTAATGCATGACTCTGTCCAAAATCCTGTCCAGATGTTGAAGATGAGGTAGAAGACTGAAAAGCAGACCCATGTGAGGTGGAAGAGGATGGAGAGGAAATAGTGCTCTTCTGAAGGAGAGCTTGCAAATCTGCAATCTATTTCTCATAGCCATAAAATCTCTTCTGAAAACACTGTGACTCGTCATGGGGCCCCTTTTGACAATAGGAACATGTAGGGTTCTGAGTCTTTTGTTTCTCCTTCTTAGAAGAAGATGGTGGACCAGTAGAGTACTGAGAAGAGGAATCAGATATCTGCTTCGGCTTCGGCTTCTGTGTATCCTGAGATGACTTGGCAAGCAATGCCTATGACTATGAACCTATAAGAGAATCCATCTAACTGAGCTTGGACTGCTCACGAGTTAACCTGTCACAGAAGGTCTCAAAAGAGGGCATAACATGACGTGCACCCAGTGCATCCATAGTGGAGTAGAAGGTAGAAGTGAAAATCTGATAAGGGCCACGAAGCTTTGAGAGGATTAGAAAGATACACTCATCGTCTGACTTCGTCTTTCTAGCAACCTGTAAAATAGATCGAAGAGACTTGAACTTCATCAAGAAGTCCTCAATGCTGGTGAATGATTCAGATACCAAGGAGGTGAAATCTGCATCTATCTGGAGAACCCTGAACTGATTCATTGTGCCAAACAAGGTGGAAAACTTGTCCCACATATCCCTGGGTGTGGTCAAACCATCTAGGTGGAACAACAAGCCATCTGAAATATTCATGGCAATGAGTCCCATTGCCTCATCCATCCTATTTGTGCATAAGAGCCTCATAAGGCCTCTATAGAATTGGCTGAGCCGCATCTAAGAAGGACCATAAACCTCGTGACATAAGGAGTCTGGTCATTTGTGGCTTCCATGTGTGGTAGTTATGTGGAGTCAGAACGACAATGGATGTGTCCGACATTTAGAGAATAAGATGGAAGTAGAAGGGTCCCTCTAAATTGAAAATGCAGAAATAAATATGCACCCCCCCCCACAAACTATCAAACTAACTCCCGTACACCACAAAATGAAGCAAAAAACATAAAGAACAAGAGAAAAATCTGAGGTCCAAATGCAGAGGAGGAAAACAAAGCCTCAACTTTGATGCCAAAAATAGGAACTAAATGGCAGAACCAGTGATCAAGACTAGCATCAACACGTTTGGCTTGAAAACACATTTTTGGCGATATTTCATTTTTCAAAAACGGACACCGTATGCTCTAGTTACGGCCAAAAAACCAAGTGCCCCTCCGAAAACCAACTCTCTGGAAAAAACCAGACACTAGATAAAATTTGACGTTCAAACGCCCGTCACTGTCCACTGGCAAAAAATGACGGTTGTCAAGGCTATCGCTGGAAAAATTTTCCGGTCACCAGAAATTTCAAAAAACGGCTGAAAAATTTTAATTTTGGCTGGAAAAAATTTTCCGGGAGGGCTGACGTCACCATCGTCACCCACAGGCTATGGTGGCGGGCCAGTGGCAAGTTGGTGGCAGATCGGTGGTGATCGCCGGTGGCTGGCCGCTCCCAGGTGGCAGCGCAGTTGCTGGTTGCGCCACCGGTGGTGGAGCTGCTCCGCTGGAGGCTGGCAGCCGGTGGGCGACGTGGGCCTGGCTGAGCTGGGCCGGGGTGGCGCTGAGGTGGAATGTTGGCGTCGTGCTTTGGCTGCCCCAAAAACCTTTAAAAAATGCCTTTTTAATTTTTTTTAATTTTTGCCTCATTTTTTGAGCCGTATGGCCTAGGAGGTCAATTTTTTTCCTCTGGGGTCACTATGACCAAAACTAGCAAAGTTTATAGGTATTTCAACTCTCCCGGGCCTTCTGAACGCAATGGTGGAGTCCATTTTTGCTCAAACAGCTCCAAAAAATAGAGCCTCCTTCAAAGTGACAGAAAAACCCCAGAGAAGTTGTGGCTGTCATCTTCAAATCGTGGCTTCAAAAAACCTTCAAACCAGATAGCGACAGGGTGGCTCTGATACCATGTAGAAGTTGAGAAATCCAACTTCACAGCTTGCCAAGAACACCTGCATGCAAATACCTAATGCTGAATGGAAACCACAGAGACAGAAGCCTTGGAAAATCTCAGCGGAGTGAGAGCAAAATTATATTTCCCAAAAAGTGAATGAAAAATAATTACAAGCATTCAACCTTAAAGGTGAATGAAACCCTAGAAAGGGAAAGAGCTAACCTAAGAGAAAGCTTAAGTGAAAAATAGAGTACGACTAACTTAATAATTAATATCAACATAATATAATTAATAAGTGAAGATAACTAAGACATTCAAGACCAAGTTCACCACTCAAAACACCTTCAAGATACATGAGTGAAATAATTTAGAAAATTGAGCATGAAAATAATGCTTTCCTAGACGAGCAAGCTGAAAAAGAAGAGAAATTTAGACTCCTAGAGTTGGAGAGACAAACCTTGTTGGAGATAGAAAGGAAAGCCTTCCAAGAAGAGAAAGATAGACTCTTGGCTCAACAACTTAATGATCGATTTAACAACATGCATGTTGGTGGTGGAATTAACTCTCTTCCATCTACCCCTCCTAAGAGTCCACAAAGTGGAAGATGTTCAAGAACACCTTCGCAATATCCTAGCCCTAGAAGAAGAATGTCTCCAAGACATTATCATCATAGGAGATGAACACCTCTTAGGAACTCAAGACAACCTTCCCAACGTGCTCACCATGGTTCACAATATGGGAGTAGTAGCTCAAGTTTTGACTTTATGAAGATACAACAAGAACCACTCTTCCAGCAGTATGTGGAGAGATACTTAGAGAAAAACAAAGACAAGTTCCTAGATAGTTTAATCAACAAGGGCGCTAGGGTCCCCTACAACTTTGATGTGGACAAGAAGACTAAGAAGCAAGGTTCGTCTCAAGAAGAAGAGATCAAACAAATTAAGAGTATGATGGAAAAGATGTTGGGACCCAAGAGTTCATTCTCACTTGATTCAATTTGTCCTAATCCTTTTGACAAAAGTGTTAGCATGAAAGACTTCCCTAGAAAGGTTGAGATCCCTCAATATGACAAGTATGATGGGAATGGAGATCCACATGATCACATGCGTCAATTCTATACGACGAGTTTTCAGTTCCATCAAGATGACTCATACCTCATGAGATTGTTCCCAAGGAGTCTTAAGGGTCAAGCGATGGAGTGGTTCACCAACATAACTCCCCCCGTTAATATTTTCAAAGAGCTTGTCCATAAATTTGTCTAAAACTTTGCATACAAACTTTCAAGATCTATCACCATGTTGGAATTATGCAACTTAAAGCAAAATCAAGGAGAATCCTTTGTCCCTTTCTTGCAAAGATGGAGATGACAATGCTCTCGCTACTCTAGGACCATCCTTGAAAATGAGAAGATTGACATCCTTGTTAGCAACTTGATTCCCAAAATGCAATATGAATTTAGGAAGATGGTTTTTGATTCCTTTGACACCATGGTTGAAATCACATGGAGGATTGAGGATGTTTTGAAAGAACAAGGAATTTTGACCAAACATGGAAACAACAACAACAACAATGGTGAAAATAACAACCACCCTAACAAGGATAAAGGAAAAAACTCACATTGGAATAGGAACAAACAAGTGGTCAATGATGGATTTGTGGACTCCTCCCAACCCAAAGATCAAGTTGTTCTCCACTTGTCTAGTGTTGTTCAAGCCATGAAACTCAATGTATCTAATCAACGAGAGAACAAGCCTAAGAAAGAGAGACATCAATTTTCAAAACTTGGTGATTCATATGAGGATGTCTTGAAAACACTCATTGCCAACAACCTTCCACATCCTCAAGATCCCGCGAAGCATTATATACCTGATATTAAGCCACATTGGTGGTATGAGAAAGCCTTTTGCAAGTTTCACAATGGCATTGAACATGATATTGAAAACTGTTGGAAACTCAAACATATCATCCAAGATCTCATTGAGAATGGAAAACTTAAGGTCGATGGATTGAAAACCAATGCCGATCATAAGGCATTCAAAGAACCTTTGCCTAAGTATGAGAAGGGGGAAACCTCTAAACCTAAGAATGGCAAGGCTGAAGTCAATTACACTAACACAGATGCAGAGAATCTTGTCAACATGTTTGAAGTTGTAGAAGAGAATTTCAACATGATGAGGGATAAAGATCCCTATGGTTATTATCTAGACATGGACTCTCCTCCTATCTTGGATGAAGAACCAATCCTAGTGCTAAGGGGTCCTAACTCTAGAGTGTCATCTCAAACTCTCAATATTGTCACACGAAGTCAAGGTCCCCTTGTCATTATAGGACCTAGTTCAAGTCAACCAAGTAAACCAAAGAAAGTGGCATCCAAAAATGTCACCTCAAAACCAACAGTCAATCCTAAGTCGAGTTATAATCTCGTCGATCAGTTGCAAAGAACCCCAACTCAGATTTTAATCTTTGAGCTCTTAGAGTTGTCCTCGAGACACAAGCAAGTCCTTGAGGATGCTTTGCGCGTGGAGAACATCCCCAACAACTTAGACGTTGATCAATTCCAACACATGGTTAACCATATTGCTAGCCCTCATTACCTTACTTTTCCAGAGTATGATGATAAAGCTTTGAGCCACCCACACACTCTCTCTTCATATTGAGGTCATGATCCACAAAAACTGTGTTAGCCGCGTGTTGATAGATGGGGGTGCTGGGCTTAATATTTGTTCCTTTAGTCTTTTGAAAAAGTTGGGTTATCCTGAACAAGTCATTGATGACATGTAACCGATTGAATGTTTGATAATGTTAAGTTGAAGATGATGCAAGACATTAAATCAGTTAATCATTTGTATGGTCATATACATAATGCTAAAGACTTCAGAGAATCAATGGAACAATGATTATGCTTTCAGTAATGCATAAAAGTCAAGTATTCACTAAGTGACAGACAACACCGACGGAGTGCCCACCACCAGTAAAGACAGAGATAAAGTCACAGTGATGCCCGACGAGTAGAAGATAGTGTTGCCTAAGGAAGCAGAATCATAAGATGCCCGACGAGCTGAAAATAGAGTTGTCTGATGAGCAAGATCCAATGATGCTCGACAGACGGAGATTTTGAAGCTAACTGAAGATACACTGACGGAACTGGCAGTTGTCACCGACGACGAACTACAGAATTGACCTACAGAATAGAGAGATTAGAAAATGACAAAATATCTAGCTGGCAGAGCTTAAAGATAGACTTAACTGGTTGTTTTATTTGTTTTATTTGACCATAGTTAAAGCAATTGATTTATACAGTTGGCAAGAAGATAACTACAAGATAAATTAGGAGTTAAAGCCGTAAATCAAATTGGCTGGATTGTTTTCACGCCAAGAATCAAGAATCATGGAAAATCATGTCTATATAAGAAACAATCATAATTCATTTCCACATGCACTTAGACACGGGGGAGTGAATTGAGAGAAGATGCTGAAGAGAAACTGATGAAGGATAAACTTCATGTAGTCCTGATCAATCAAGCTAAGGGAGAGCTAAAGAATTCTGCAGACACCGATGAACAGTGAAGCACAACATCACAAAGTAGAAAGAGTGAAGTACAAAGAAAGTGAATTGATACATTGATCAGAGAGGTATTGTACGTAAATAGATTTGAAAATGCAATTCAAGTTGCATTAGAAACAGGTCATTGTGTTTCAGTTTAACCATTGAAGCATTAAGTCTCTTAACAGAGCAGGACTTAACCATCTTTTATAATAGAGGTATATCCTAATAGATTACCAAAAAGGTTGACTCATGATAGTAGCATTGGTCTTACCTAAAGCCTATTGATAGTCTAAGGAGGCTGATTCAAGGATGGTAGTAAGATTAGCATAAAACCTATTGACAGTCTAGAGGCTGATTCAAGGATGGTAGCGTAGATGCCAAATACTTAGTGATAATCTATGTATAAAAATCCTCTAACAAGGTCGCACTTAACAGTGTGTTTGTAACCTTTAACAGGGTTGGCTCCTAACAGGGCTCACTTCAGAAGAGTGAAAATTTGGGGTACTGGTCCCAGTGGTTTTTCCCTTAACAGGGTTTCCACATTAAAATCCTTATGTTATGTGTGTATGATTTATTACTTTATTGTTTTACATTTCACATATGCATTTCTGGATTGATTGGTATACTGTGCATATTTACTGAGTATCGGTAAATGAGTTTTACTGCTTATCGGTAATCAACGAGAATAAGGACAAACAAGGTAAACCGACAGACAGTAAATTGTTTCAAATATTTCAAGGCATACATCTTGTAGGGACTTAATAATCTGAGGTATATTAATTGGTGGATTAAAGTTTAAAGGATAAATTTTTGTGGCCACTGATTCATCCCCCCTCTTAGTTATTACTAACAATTGGTATCAGAGCTTGTGTGCTTAGAAGGAGGGTTTCAAGACCTAAGTAAAGATCACAAGATGAATAGACGTGATGTGCCCAAGTTGAAAAAAGACAACTTTGCTTCATGGCAAAGCATAATAAAGCTTCACTTTTTAGGTATTGACAATGATATTACTCAATACTTAGATACTGCATATGTGTTGCCTATAGGACCATTGACAGTAGATCAATTGAGAGTAAAGCATGAACATAACTGCATGGTTATAGAACTTTCAACCTCACTCTATGATGCTGAATTTGAGGATGTCAAAGATTGCAAAAATGCAAAGACAATGTGGGACAAGTTAAATATTGTACATGGAGGTGATGCAAATGTTCTGAGAGCCAAGGCAGAAAGCCTTAGAGGAAAGTTTGATAATCTCAGAATGAAAGAAGGTGAAAACATCACTCAGTACAGCACAAGAATAAAATAAGTAGTCAATGCTATACGAGGCATTGGAGGTACACTTGAAGAGGAGACAGTGGTAAGTAAAATCTTAAGAACCTTATTGTCTGTATATGCTATTAGAGTCTCTGCTATTCAATAAATGAGAGAAGTAGCAAACAATACAGTCACTCTTGATAGCCTGATTGGTAGACTGATTTCATTTGAGATGAATAACTTTGATAATAGTGTCTTACCAAGTTTAGAGTCTGCATTCAAGTCTTCTATGAAAATAAGGAAATCTAGTCATAGACACTCATCTAGAAGAGACAGTGAAAGTGAAAGTGAAGAAGAAGATCTAGATGAAATTGAAGCACTCATGGCGAGAAGAATGCTAAGAGGCAAAGGTAAATACAAAGGCAAGTTACCACTTGTATGTTTCAATTGTAAAGAGATTGGACATTTCGCTGCAAGATGTCCTAACAAAAGAAAAGATGAAAAAAGTGATAACAGATCTTTTGAGAAGAAATCTGACAAAGGTGATAACAAAGATTACAAAGGTTACCGACGATCAGAAAGAAGTGATACTCAAGATTACAAGGACAAAGGCAAGAAGGCTAGCTATCTAGCTGCTTGCAAAGATGAAGATACTAACACCGAACCAGATGATGATGTTGAGATAGTGTTTGTAGTTGTGAAGGATGATTCAGATGAAG
>MU227701.1:1420431-1452792 GCA_018584345.1 Thuja plicata
GCATTTACTTTGTCCATTTCTGCAATTTCAATTACATATATTTGAGGTTAATTCCAAAACTGGGGTTTGACCAAGGCAAACCCCTCCCCCACAACAAACAATCTCCTTTTTCTTGTAGGTACAGGTATAGAACAGTTGATTTGAGACCAGATCTGGATACCCTTTTCAGCTTTCTTTCAGACGGCGCGAACAGATTTTCTATCAGACCTGTGTAGGTCAGGGTTGACATTATTGGGTCAGGGTTGACATTTGTGGGTCAAGGTTGACCTTTTTCATAAGACGACATTAGAACAAAAAAATATTTTTGGGTTTTGTTCGTCTCTGTGTTCCAGTTCAGGATCAACTGTCAGTTTTTCCAGAAACAATCCACAGACCTCAAAAAACAACATTCTTTGATCTGCAATATTTCAAGGTTAGTGCATTTTCCCCATTCCTTCAATTACTGTCATATATCATTTCTATACATATAATTAATAGAATTTAAGGTACCTCTCTTGTTATTCTTCTTTCCAAATAGTTGATTCATTCGTGCATTAGCCCTTCTCTTGGGTTGATCAACTTGGATCTCCTATTTGTGCATTTGAGGATAAAAATGAGCATCTTATCGTCTCCTTAATTACAATATACAATCAATCAATCAATTCAATTCAACTAAGGTTAAGGAATTCAATACAATCTTGCCAACTCAAAGAACAATTTACACATTTCCTATTTCAAACATTACATTTCAAGATAATTAATAATCTATCAAACCCTTCTTTCTTAACACATTATACATTTTTAATAAACATATCTCTATTTCAATCCCCTTTACATTTTAGTAAGAAAGAAAGATATTTTCTTATCTCACAAGAGCCAACCTTGTTAAAGGTTACAATGCACACTGTTAGGTGTGACTTGGTTAGAGGATTTATCACTAACAGTTTTCCCTTGACCAATCATTCACTATGGGATCAACAAGAAAACAATCAACATTCATTGAATGTCATAAGAAAAATACTGTTAAGTCCCACTCGGTTAAGAGATTTATATGTAGCAATGGTTAAACTTATACAATAATGATTTGACTCAAATACAACTCTATTTGCATATTTTCATATTTATGCTAAGCATAATAATACATCTGATCAATATTCATTTTAGTTCCTCTGATTCTTCATACTCTATTTTTCTCAGTAAAAGCTCTTTCTATGTCGCTCGGTGATGTCTACAGAAATGCTTGGTTCTGTCTTCAACCAGTTTGATCAGTCATGCATGAAGTTAATCTCTTCAACAATATGCATGTGTGTGCATCTTTTTTCATAATGAATCTCTTGTCTCTTAAATAGACATCATAAACTATTTAATCTCCATCCTTAGATTTTTCTGCTTAATCTCCATTATTGATTTTGTCACTTCAACCTTCCTCGATAGTTGTGTCAAAAACACATTTCAATCTCCTTTGTCTGATCATCTTGAATTTCACAGTCATTTGATCAACATAACAAACCTTATCAATTACCTCAAAATCATAAATAATTTCTAGCTCATCATTTTAGTCAGCCTTCAGTTTATATTACTCGGTCAATACTGTGATATGTCGGTGATACCTAGCTTGGTTAACACTATGCTCGGTATACACTATGTTTTCTCGGTGTCTACTATTCTGACTTGGTGTATACATAACTCTTCAATTACCGACCGCATAAACTTCATTTAGTCTAGATATTCAATCCATAATAGATGTTTGTAACCACAATGATAATCAAAACAAGTTGACATTAATGACAATACATTAACTGATTTAATGTCTATCATCACATTAGTAACTTGATTGATCATCAACTCAATGACTTCAAACATACAATCAGTTGTAGTTCATCAATCTCTCCCTTTGGCATTGATGGCAACACAATATGAAATATGCAATATGAAAATGTCATAGAATACTAAAATTTTGTTCTACAACTATATGAGAAATATTGTAGCTCTCCCTAGCTTGTACATAAAATATGTTTAATCACTACACATCATAAAAATCACCATGCAAACTGTGTGTGTGTGTATGTGGATAGATATGTCATTGTTCTTCTCTCCCATTATATGTAGAATATATTCTCCCTTTAATAGATAGATATTTTATTTCTCTCCCTTTCTCTTTTATCCTTTTCTCCCTTGCAGTGGATAGATATTTCATTGAATCTTCTCTCCCTTTGACATCAATGCCAAAAAGAAAATATACAGCTCTTTAGTAGCCAAAAATATCTCTAGTTTTCAGTTTAGATCAGGTACCTTACAGTGTATTGATATGCAATGTTGGTCCAGTTCTCAGTTTGAAACATCATGATTGATATTTTGATAAAATGTAGGTTGATGCAACCTCCTAGTCATCTTAGTGACCGATAGACAAGGGACAAAACCCTAGTCTATTCTTCAAGTACTCAAATATATCCTTTGGTAAGGTTTTAGTGAATATGTTAACTAGTTGTTCTTTTGATTGTACATATTCCAGCATTACTTATTTTTCTTGTACTTGTTCCCTCAAGTAGTGATACTTTATAGATATATGCTTTGTTTTTGCATGCATCACATGGTTCTTAGAAATGTTAATTGCACTAGCATTATTACAATGAAATATCATTGGGTCAGTGATCTCTTCATTCATTCCTTTCAAAAGTTGTTTTATCCATGCAATGTTTGAACAATTTGCAACAACAACATATTCTGCTTCTACAGTTAACTGAGATATGCATCCTTGCTTCTTAATGATCTAAGTAACTAATCTTTCTCCCACAAAGAATGATATACCATTAGTGCTCTTTCTCTCATCAATGTTCCCAGGCCAATCAACATTTGTGTAAAATTTTAGTTCAAACTTGCCTTCTTTCTTGTACCACAATCCATAATCTTCAGTGTTCTTCAAATATCTAAAGATTCCCTTTACATCAGCCATATGTGGTTCTTTAGGATTAGCAAAGAATCTTGCTACAATTCCAACTGTGTGCAATATCTGGTCTTGTGTGTACAACATACATCAATTCTCCAATCATAGATCTATACAATGTTTGATTTACCTCAGTTGTCTTATCCTCTTTTGTCAATTTGCATCCTGTGACCATAGGTGTATTGATTGGTTTTGAATCTTCCATTCTGAATGTCTTCAATACTTTTTTGATGTACTTTGATTGAGTAATGTATATGCCTTCATCCTATTGTAAAATTTGAAAGCCAATAAAAAATTTGATCTCTCCAAACATTGACATTTCAAATTCTTTTCTCATTTCATCAACGAATGATTTGCATAAGTTATCATTACCTCCAAGTGTAATATCATCAACAACAATTTCAGCAATTAAAATCTTATCATCAGTTCCTCCTTTCAAGTACAAGTTGATGTTATCACTTGTTCTAACAAATCAAATACTAATAAGATATGAGTTTTGTCTTTCATACCATGCTCTCGGTGCTTGTTTCAGTCCATATAAATCTTTGTGAAACTTACATACCATGCTTGTCTGATTAGGTTCAACAAAACCTTCATGTTGTTCAATGTATACCTCTTCTTCCAGTATTCCATTCAGAAATGCATATTTAACATCCATATGATATACTTTAAATCCTTTGTAAGCAGCATAAGCAAGCAATATTCTAACTCCTTCAAGTCTAGCAACGGGTGCAAAAGTTTCTCCATATTCAATACCTTCTTCTTATGCATACCCTTTGCATACTAGTCTTGCCTTATTTCATGTAACATCTCCATTCTCATTCAATTTGTTTCTGAATAACCATTTGGTGCCAATTACATTCTTATCACTCGGTCTCAGTACCAATGTCCATGTTATGTTCTTTTGTATTAGCTTAATTTATTCATTCATTACCTTAATCCATTCATCATTTGCAAGTGCATCTCTAACAGTTTTAGGTTCAAACTCACAAATCAAACATGTGTTATCATTCAACTTACTTCATGTCATCATGCCAAATCTCTTGTCTCCAATAATCTAATTTTTTGGATGATGTATTCTTACATATTTTGCAAGTATAGGTTCAGTTATTTATTCTTCATTGTGTTCTCTAGTTGGTTTATGATCATGATCTCTAGTTGCAACATCTTCCTGATTTTTGGTTGGTACATCCTGATGCTCAGTAACATTACCCTGTTTCTCAGTAATGTTAGGCAGTTGCTCAGGAAAAGTGTTAGGATCTTCAATGTAAACAAATCTACTGTAGTCTTATGGTTCTCTTCTAATTTCAGCATCGTTCTTCTCAGCAAATTCATCAACTCTTATATTTGCACATTCAATGATCTTGTTAGAAGACTTGTTCAAATATTTATAAGCTTTTCTCTTAGTAGAATATCCTAGAAATATTCCTTCATCACCTTTTGAATCAAATTTCTCATTTCTATCATCTTTCAGAATATAGCATCGACTTCCAAATATTCTAAAATAACTCACATTAGGTGTGTAACCATACCATAATTCATAAGGTTTCTTGTTTGAATCTTTCTTCAGTTGTACTCAGTTTAATGTGTATACAACAATACTGACAACTTCCCTCCAATATACTTGAGTAACACTCTTTTCGATCATAAACATTCTAGCTCAATCCACAATAGATCTATTTCTCCCTTTAGCAACCCCATTCTGCTGTAGTGTCCTCGGTGCAGAAACATGTCTCTTAATTCCATGCTCATTACACAAGTTAGTGAAATCATCAAAAATAAATTCTCCTCCTCTATCTAATCTTAAACATTTTAGTTCTTTACCACTTTCTTTTTCCACTTTAGCTTTGTACCATTTGAACATCTTAAATGCTTCAAATTTGTCTTTTAAGAACATGATAGTCATCATTCTAGAATAGTCATCAATAAATAAAATAAAGTATATGTCACCATAATAAATATTTTTTCTCATAGGTCCACATAAGTCGGTATGAACTAGCTCTAAAATAGCATTAGATGAAAAAATTATGCTCTTAAAAGTTAAAACTAGATTTTGACATTTTTCCCATTTGACAATTTTTGCACATGACATTGTCAGGTTTAGATATGCTCGGTAAGCCTAATAATTTCCTTTTCTTACGGATCTTAACCATGTTCTCAAAATTCACATGACATAACCTCTTATGCCACAACCACACATCTTCATTTCTATCCATCAAACAAGAAGTTTCAGCAGTGTCAAGATAGAATAGATCACCTTTTGATTGTTCTCCAGTGTTGCTCAACTTTCTTGTTTCATCATAGATTTTAGCTTTTATATTCTCAAATGAATCTCGGTGACTTGTGTTATTTAAGTGTGAAACACTCAACATATTATAATTAAGTCCTTTCACCCAATAGGCATTCTACCATTTGATCATATTGTTCAGCAATACAGTCCCTTTTCCTTTTACTAGACAAGGTGTATCATTTCCCATTCTAATAGATCCACCATTATAATGCTCAAGAAATTCAAATTTTTCTTTATCTCCAGTAATATGATGAGTACAACCACTATCAATAACCCAAATATCATTCTCGCTAACTTTAGAAATAAGTGATGCTTCAACATACCTGTCATCTTTTTATGAATCTTCTTTCAAAGCTACAAACATTGTCTCAATATCTTCATCAGTGTCGGTGTCAGTGTCTTTATCCTCATCTTCAACAAGGTAAAATGCCTTCTTGCCTTTGTCTTTTTAATCTTAGTCACCCCTTCCATCATACTATCAGTTGCTTCTATATTCTCAATCATCCTTTCTGTCATTAGATCTTTCATTGTTTCTTTCATCATTTTTCCAATTTCTTTACAATTATAAAATACCAAAGGTAGTTTACCTTTATATATTCCCTTACCTTTATGCAATCTTCTAGCCATTAGTGCTTCAATTTCATCAAGTTCTCTCTCATCACTATCATTGTCACTATCATTTGTTATCATGTGTTTGTTACCCGATTTAGTAATTTTCAGAGATGACATAAATGCAGAGTCAACAATAGGAACAACATTGTTGTCAAAATTGTTCAGCTCAAATGAAACCAATCTACCGAACATACTATCAATTTTAATATTATTTACAGGTGTTTCTCTCATTTCATGTATTGCAGAGACTCTAATAGCATAAATATGTAATAAAATTATGAGAATATTACTTAGAATAATGTCTTCATCAATAACTCCACTTGCTCCATGAATAACATTCACAACCTCCTTGATTTAGTTACTATATTGTGATATTTTTTCTCCTTATTTCATTCTCATGTCATCAAATTTTCAGCTTTAGCTCTTTGCACATTTGCATCTCCTCCATGAACTAGTGTGAGCGTGTCCCACATCTTCTTGGCAGTTATACATTTCTTGACATCCTCAAATTCAACATCAGATAGAGAAGAAGAAAGTTCTATCATCGTAGTATTGTGTTCATGTCTTTCTCTTAGTGGATAGACAATCAAAGGTCCAATAGGTAAGGAGAAATCAATATCCAAGTATTGTGTTATATGATTTCCAATCCTTGACAGATAGAGTCTCATTCTTCTCTTCCATGTTGAGAAGTTTTCCTTGTTCATCTTAGGCACATCTTTCTTATACATCTTGTGATCTTAGCTTAATTCCTTTAAAACTTTCCTTCTAAGCACTCTATGCTCTGATATTAATTGTTAGATAACTGAGAGGGGAGGGTGAATAAGTTAGTTCCAGTTATCCTACAGTCCCAAATACTCCCAGATGTATATAACAACAATTTCAAACATGGTGAAATATAAACTATGATCTCAAACTCATCCACCGAGTAGTAGTAAGATAAATATTGTGATTACCGATCAATGCAGATAAAGTAATGTGTAAATAAAAATAACAATCCAACACATCCATACACATTAACACATATATTTTAACATGGAAACCCTACTAAGGGAAAAACCACCTGAGACCGGTTATTCAAAATAATTCACTCTTCTAAAGTGAGCTCGGTTAAGAGCCAACCTTGTTAAATGTTACAATGCACACTATTAGGTGTGACCTGGTTAGAGGATTTGTCACTAATAGTTCTCTCTTGACCAATCATTCACTATGGGGTCAAAAAGAAAACAATCAACATTCATTGAATGTCATAAGAAAAATATTGTTATGTCCCACTCGACTAAGAGATTTATCTATAACAATGGTTAAACTGATACAGTAATGATCTGATTCAAATACAACTCTATTTGAAGATTTTCAAATATATGCTAAGCATAATAATACATCTGATCAATATTCATTTCAGTTCCTCTGATTCTTCATACTCTATTTTTCTTGATAAATTATCTTTCTCTATCGCTCGATGATGTCTGCAAAAATGCTCAGTTCTATCTTCAGCCAGTTTGATTAGTCATGCATGAAGTTAATCTCTTCAGAAAAATGCATGTGTGTGCATCTTTTTTCATAATGAATCTCTTGTCTCTTATATAGACATCATAAACCATTTAATATCCATCCTTAGATTTTGTTTCTTAATCTCCATTGTTGATTTTTCTGCTTCAACCTTCCTCGACAGTTGTGTCAAAAACACGTTTCAATCTCCTTCGTCTGATCATCTTGAATTTTCATAGTCATTTGATCAACATAAAAAACCTTATCAATTACCTGAAAATCATAAATAATTTCTAGTAACACTATGCTCAGTATACAATATGTTTGCTCAGTGTCCACTGTTCTGACTCGGTGTATACATAACTCTTCAATTACCGACCGCATAAACTTTATTTATTCTGGATCTTCAATCCATAATAGATGTTTGTAACCTCAATGATAATGAAAACAAGTTGACATCAATGACAATACATTAACTGATTTAATGTCTATCATCACATTAGTAACTCGGTTGATCATCATTCAAATATACAATCAATTGTAGTTCATCAGTACACTTGAATGGTTAATAAAGAAGTAGGGTTTTCTCCCCCTATTAACATGTTGAAACACTTTTAGAAAATCAGATTTTACACATAAGGTGTTGGAGCTTTAAAAAAATTAACTGTATTGGTCACCCATCGCAGGTCATCACCAAGCTTTTGTATTTTATACCTTCACAAAGGTTGAAGCTACATAAGTTTTCTTATAAAAAATCACATTATACACCCTAATAATATGCATATATTCACCCTAAAGGTTTGAATACACCAAGACATTAATGTTGAGAAGCATATTTATAATCAATTCATGTTTCAGGTATCAAGTTGTAGAGTAAGTGATATAGAAAAACATATATGTTTCACCAAATTAAGCAAGGCATTCTAGCACTATCGATGAAATTTATTCTAGCCTTATCGAAAAGGAAAGTTTCAATCAAACATTGAGTATCAATTAAAGTGAAAAGTGATTATAATAGATAAGAATTCTCATCGATAAGAAAAAGTCTTGGTTGGCGGTCATAAGAAAAATGGAGAAATATTTTTCAATAAAAGTATGATGTAGAGAAAATTGAAGAGAGGTTACAACGAACAAAAGAATCTTATCAATAGTATTCTTCAGTAATGGGCCCTACCCGATGACAAATAAAGACTTCAATGAGAAATAAGGCATCTATAATACATAAAAAGGAAATCCTTGGGAGAAAAGATTTCATCGAGAGATAAATGAATGTGGTGCAGTCCCACCAGAAGTTAAAAGTGACAGATGGTATTCGTGAGTGAAGACATATTTTTTCCATTAGTATGAAAGGAAAAATAGTTTTGAACTGTTGGTAACACCAACACTGAAAGTCAGAGTTTAGTGCAACCCGATAGAAAAGTTCAAAGCAAACCTGAGGACACAGTGCAACCCGAAAATGTTACAAGGAAACCCGACAGAGAAAACCTAACAGAGTAAAATGCAACCCGACATAACAAATGATACAGGAACCCGACAGACCAGAGAGCAACCCGAGCACTAGTCTACTGAGAGACAGTTAGAATCCTGAGAAATGTGGATCTGACTTCCATGTCAGATAAAACACTTGTGTTTTATAGTTAGCTTTTCTATTAGCTTTAAATCCATTTCCTGAGGGACAAGCAATGTAATTGTAATTGTTTTAATTAGTCTAACTGATTAGAAACATGCAAACTAGGAGATCAAGGTTAATTTGTAAATCTTCGATCATAGAGTTATCATTATAATATGTGAAACTCAATTTAGGTCAAAATAATTGTATATATAGATATGTAATCAATCAGAACAAAAGTGTGATGATGATTGTAGTTGAGAATCATATCTAAAGATCAAACTGAGAGTTTTATGTAGAAGAACAACCAAAGATTAATTCAGTTATCAAGAACAAGAACCAAGGCTATCGAGTATAACAGAGGTATTGATCAATCACAATAGGTGATAATTATACATGTAATATTTATTTGATCTGTAATCAACAATTGTAGATTGCACATACTTAGGTCATTGAATAATTTTGACTACATTCTAACAAGTGTAGAAAATAGAAGAAATCCTTGAGAAAGGTGGATTTAACAATCCTTTGTAAATCTCTTAACTGAGTGCACACTATACAGTGTTGCTAAAGCTCTTAATAGAGTAGAACTTAACCAGTCTCTACATAATACTCCTAACAGGGTAGATCATCATAAGTGATCAAAATTTTAAGCCTTAACCGACCCCTTCCATTCTGCAGATAGTGAAGCTTTGTGGGTTTCATCCCCACCACAGTTTTTACCTTCTAACAAGGGTTTTCTACATTACCAAATCTTGTGTCATGTGTCTATACATTTCATGAATGTTTCTATGAATGTTTTACATGCTAAATGAATTATGATTTGATATAACATACACAAAGATAGAATAACATAAATGGTTGGTAATATGATTGATTACTAAAAGTATTAAGGTTAAGTGATAAAAGTTTTGAGGGTATTGATTCACCCCTCCCCTCTTAATACACACCATTCTATTATTTCCAACAATTGGTATTAGAGCTAGATCTCTTATTTGAAAAAGTTTAAAGACTTAAGAGAAAATATCATACAATGGAAAGGTACAAGCTAGACAAGAGTATTGAGAATCAGAAGTTAGAGATACAGATCTTCTATGAACAATATAAAGAAGCTAGAGTAAAGATGAGATAGTTGTTGGATGAAAGAAATATTATGGCATTTTTCTGTAATGAAATCGACTATCATGAGGAAGAGATACCTGATCTATTTGAGTTTTCAGGATCTACATCAAGAAACACATCAGATATATCTGAAGGAAGCATTACAAGCCTAAATGAAATCAATCAACATCTAGCTGGACAAGTGAAATCACTACAAATTGGTCAAGGGATGTAGATGGTAATAATGATTAAGGTTATGAATAATGCTAGACAAGATGAGCAAGAAAGAACACTAGCTATTGATGATAGAAGGAAGATCACTATAAAGCTACAAGAGAAAGAGTCATAAATACAAAGACTTATAGAATATCATCATAAGATCACCAATCAGATTATTCTTATGAGTCAGGAGGCAAACTGAATGAACATAGAACTGAATGGAAAGCTGGAATCTATTTGTGAGCTAAGAGAAGAAAATGAAAGACTGAAACATGAAGTGAGAATTCAGCAACAACACAATGACATGATCAAGAGATTTGAAGAAAGCACCAAAAGGATGGATGATTTTCTAGATGGACAAAGAAGAGTAAAATACAATACATGACTAGGGTATACCAAGAATGGAGAATCACCATACCAAGCTGATCCAAAGAATGTCTACACAAATCCAAGACCAAGGAAGCAGTCATGTAATCACTATGGAAAACTAGGCCACACCTCAAATTCTTACAGGAGAAAAATAAAAGGTATTCCTAAATCCACACCTTCATTCATAGGAAATTGATATAAATGTAACAAGAAAGGACATAAAGCATATGAATGTAAATCTAAGGTGAAACAACCCAATAAGGAAACCCACATGGAAAAATATTGTCCTACTTGAAAAATGCATGGGCACACATCTCTTGAATGCAGGAAGAAGAAAAAGAAAGCATGACAGCCTAAAGATCAAGAACATGCTTATCAACCGAAAAGAGTCGGTAACTCATATGTTTGGGATTACAATACATGGGAAAGCTGCACAAGATGTGGAATATTTGGACACATAGCTGCAAACTGTATGAAAAAATGGATGAGAAAGTCTAGGAGCTGGACTATCCCCAGAATGACATGTTTACACTGTCATAAAGTCGGTCATCTAAGCAAGGACTGCAGAGACCGAGTGACAGAGACTAGCACCTTTGCCAATGGAAACACCATTGAAGACATCAGGAATATGAGAAACAAAATGTGGAGGAAAGCTACAAACACTGATGATGTTGGACCAAGAAATGCAATTGGTGACTCCTTATCCAATGGATCTAGTGACATCACCACCCCACCTAAGATGAACAAGTAAGTATGGAATTGCACTATACTAAGTTATACTTTGCATCAGTTCCATTATACATAGTTAAAATGCCAAATCAACATGATTAAAGATGCTCTATGGTATTACTTGTTATGATTCTATGAATTCAATCTCGTCAGTTAATACATACCGAAAAGCTTTGGTGCACTTACAAAGCTAAGTTGTCAATACTTACCGAGAATCGTCGGTATACATATGAAAACCAAGTTATTCGATGTAACTCGAGACTCATTGGTAATCATCTAAAATGCATTAAAGACTTTGCCATTGCCCGAGAACCGTCGGTAAACCTGTGAAAGGTCAAGTAAGTTATCACTTACCCCGAGCTGAAAGTTTGTGGGTAACCCAAGCAACTCTATCTTCGACACTTGACAAGTTGGTAGAGCATTAATTGCTCCACTTAGGGAATCATCTATAAATAGGGTGAGTAATGAGCTCATTATTCACAAAGAGATTAAGAAACAGAGCAGAGCATAGCATAACATAAATATATCGACCAGATTGTAGAGCACCCCAAGCAGATTCATGACATTCAGATTCCAAACAACAACAACTATAGAAGGTTAAAGTAAGTAACAAAGATCACCAAGCTCACTATTTTATTTTATGGGAAAAGACCTAAATTCATGAAATCATGACAACCACTTCTCATACAACCAATATCAAGAATTCTAGGGAGAAGAAGGTGAATCTAATAAATAACTCCACATGTGAAGAACCAAAGTATAAAATTTGTCCAGAGATTGCCTTGCAACCCGACGAAGCTGGTGCATTCTCCATAATTTCACCTAGGGTTTTATTAATTGAAGATATATGAGCCTACATACACTACAAGATCACCAAGATAGGAGATCTTGAAGTTGATCAAGCTTACATGAAGCTTTGTATAGGTGAAACCATTAAGGAGGAACACAAAAACATCAAGGTCAAAGGGCTTACATGTGCCCTAATATTCTTGAGGGAGTTTAAGACCGAATGGATTCAGGTAGTACTGAGCAGAGTGCACGACCAAAAGATGTGGCTAGGTGAGACAAAACCGATCACCAGAGATGTGATACATGTTGTGACGGGTTATCCTATAACCGACAAGGAAAAAACACTTAAACATCCTCCTCGACCCGAAATTGAGAAGATGACAAGAGAACTATGGGATAACATAGGATTGAAGGTTAACACCATCACCGATCCAAAACTCAAGTTTGGTGCATGTGTACTAGGTTACAAGATATACAAATCCAGCAGGTTAAACAACATAGCATGTGGAGTAGTTGACACTGCCCATAAAATTGTAAAGAAATGTCTACAATTGGATATATCTGAGCTTCTACTGAAGCAATTAGATGAAAACATGGGGACAATCAGGTCAACAAAGTCAAATTCATGTAAGTTCATATCACTTTTACAGTGTACATTTTTCTACTTTCAGAAATTCTTTCCATCCATAGGAAATGTCAACTGGGATACTTCCCGACCAGTGACCATACAAATCAGTGAATTCATCAAGTCACTAGGTGACAACTTTATATCAGTTATGGATGAATACTTCACTGGATTTAAGGAAAGAATGCAGAAAAGAATGAGGATTCTAGAACAACTAGTAGAAAAGTATAAGACTGGCATTTTTTTTATGGTGGACACTGATTACACCTATATCAAGCCAGTTGTATCGAGAACAACATGGTTAGCACCACTTGACCATGAGATCAAAATAGACCAAGCCACCAATGCCATTGAAGCATTGATAAATGAGCCAGTGGACAAGTTACAACCTAGGTTTGGAACCTATGAGGAAGAAAAGGAAAGAATTAAAATAGGATTAGTTGTGAAAATGATTGACAGGAAGAAGGAAAAAATGGTCAAGACACTAAAGAAAAAGTTGTTGGTAAATGATGAGGAGTCTGAACAAAAGGATGGCACTGAGGGACAATCACCTGCCATTGAAGAAGAAAATTTGAGTGACTCCAAATCTATAGATTTAGATACACCACCACCTCCACCAGCAAAGAAACCAAGGACCACTGTTGCATCTAGGACTAGAATTAAAACAACAAAGGAGGCAAGCCCTTCACCGGTCAAGAAAGGACAAGTAAGGACATACAAAAGGAAGCCTCAAATAGGGAAAAAGGCACCAACAAAAAGAAGAAAGTTCCTCAGAACTAAGGAAGACATAGATGACACTATACAAGATGAACAACCCGTTAAGAACCATTTACCTACCACAATTGATGAGGTATGTGCATCTACCATCAAGTCAGGTTCAATAAATGACCCCAAGATTAGAAAATGGCTAACTATAGACCCCGAGGACAAGAACAAGATAGAGGAGGAAATCATCAGAATGATGAGTATATTCAAATATGTACCAATACAATTTGAAGATAAGATGCCAAAAGAACTTATGGATAGATTGTTGGCAAGGTGGACATATGCACTAAAGGAAGAGAAACAAATAAGGGAAAGAGCCCTAGTTTTTGTTATGCCACCTGGATCTAAGATGGAGAATATTGAAGAAATGATGAAGTTGCATTCCAAAAGGTTCTCACCAAAATTTAGAGCCTAAAAAGTGCTACAGGGACATCTAATTGAGCTTGACATAAAAAGTGAGGATGAATGGAGAAAGATACATGATGTACCTAAAAATGACACAAGCCCCAAGCCACAATTATCTCTTACCGACAAGCCACACAATGAGGAAGATCAGGTTAAACCAAGCCCAGAACACATTCTAATAGATGATGCTGAGGATGTTAATGAAGAAGCATTGAACATAATAGTAAACAAGGATATGGATACTACAGATGAAACATTCCCCGATAATAATCTAATATACATTACCGGAGAAGATCCTGCAGATGAGGAAAAGAAAGATGAAGATCTCACTGTTGCCCCAGACCAAACCGTGGAATGTGACTCAACAACAAATGTTGCACAGAGGAAAAGAAAGACACATCCGATGAGCATAATAAAGATGGAGAGAAAAAGGAAAGAGATGGAGGAAAACAAGAAAACAAAGGTGAAGAAGAAAAGAAGAAAGATGATACAACTCCTAAGGATACCGAAGGAGATGCTATAGATAAGGCTAAGGTTGATGTGGATATGTCCACTCCCAATTGATAGGCAGAGACCGAGCATCAGGATACAGGTTCACATTCTCCAAAGCATTCACCAAGCACATCAGACAAGGCAAAGGAACTTGCTTTGGTACTGCATACAGGTCCCTCCACAACACTTTCCAAGAACAAGAAGAAAAAGAAAAAGAATCTAATTACATTGGATGAAATTATTGAGATGCCAGTCTGTGATCCGAGGACATTGGATCCAGAGGCACTAACAAACTATGCAAAAGAAAAGCTATCCAAGATAAGTTGAAGAAGGAAACAAAGGACACTCACATACTGGAGGCAACAAGGGATATTCTTCAAAAAATAGTACCTAATACTGAAATTGATAAAAATGCATCAATTATTGATCAACCAGTCATTCTTACCGATGCAATCCAATCACAGAATGTGGATGCAGAAAAGGCAATTGAAGAACGAGCTGAGAAAAAGTATCAATATAAATTAACATAGAAAATCAACCAAGAAGTGGCAGAGAACAAAGTGAATCTATTTGAACAAGTAAGTGAGTTAGAAACTATCATTTCAGAAGCAATAGCCTTAGTTCAGAAGTTAAGCACTTTAGAGAAATTCACTAAGAAAAATAGTGAAAATATTGCACAACTAGATGCAGATGTAAATTTTAGTGCTCAAAGTCTCTCAACAATATACAATGTAATAAAGTTGCATTATGCAAAGGTAATGGGAGCCAATAAGTTGAGACTTCAGATTCAAGAGGTAGAATCACAATTCAAGGATGAGGTAACTGAGCTACAAGCTCTACTACTACCGAATCTTACACTACTATAGCAACATATGACAATGGAAAGACAACTAATTACCACCCCGGAGATGTCTGTCATCGACAACATCTATGACATGCATGCAAGGATTACATTGGAGAAAATGGCCCTTGAACACCTTCAAGAGAAATGGGAGAAGATGATGGAGGACATGAACAACTCTCACTCCCACATTTTTGACAAGTTGTAAGTAATTACACCTTTGCCCTTACTATCAAAAAAGGGGGAAAATGATATGTATAGGAGGAAAATGAAAAGGGGAAAATGATATGACAAAAGGAGAAGATAAGGTGAAAAAGGAGAATAGTATAAAGGCAAGTGTACATACATATACTTATACTATATTGACATATACATAGGGGGGGACATAAATGACAAAGTAAATACATGGTGTACATTACTAAACATTTTAATATTTGCACATATCAGTTTTTGATACTAATGTCAAAGGGGGAGATTGAAGACATATTTTTGCCATTAGTATGAAAGGAAAAATAGTTTTGAACCGTCGGTAACACGAACACTAAAAGTTAGAGTTTAGTGCAACCCAACAGAAAAGTTCAAAGCAAACTCGACGACACAGAGCAACCCAAAAATGTTACAGGGGAACCCGACAGAGAAAACCCGACAAAGGAACCTGACAAGTAGAGTACAATGCAACCCAATAGAATAGATGACAGAGGAACTTGACAAACCAGAGAGAAACCCAAGCACAGTCTATCGAGAGATAGATAGAACCCCGAGAAATGTGGATCTAACTTCCACGCCAGATAAAACACTTGTATTTTATATTTAGCTTTTCTATTAGCTTTAAATCCATTTCTTGAGGGATAAGCAATTTAATTGTAATGATTTTAATTAGTCTAACTGATTAGAAACATGCAAACTAGGAGATCAAGGTCAAGTTTTAAACCTTAGATCATAGAGTTATCATTGTAATACATGAAACTCAATTTAGGTCAAAATCATTGTATATATAGATATGTAATCAATCAGAACAAAAGTGTGATGATGATTGTAGCTGAGAAGCATATCTAAAGATCAGACTAAGAGTTTTATGCAGAAGAACAAGCAAAGATGAATTCAGTTATCAAGAACAAGAACCAAGGCTACCGAGCATAACAAAGGTATTGATCAATCACAATAGGTGATAATTATACATGTAATATTTATTGGATCTGTAATCAACAATTGTAGATTGCACATACTCAGTTCATTGAATAATTTTGACTACATTCTAACAAGTGTAGCAAATAGAATAAATCCTTGAGAAAGGTGGATTTAACAATCCTTTGTAAATCTTTTAACTGAGTGCACACTAAACAATGTTGCTAAAGCTCTTAACATATTAGACCTTAGCCAGTCTCTACATAATACTCCTAACAGGGTAGATCATCAGAAGTGATCAAAATTGTAAGCCTTAACTGGCCCCTTCCATTTTGCAGATAGTCAAGCTTTGTGGGTTTCATCCCCACCGCAATTTTTACCTTATAACAGGGGTTTTCTGCATTACTAAATCTTGTGTCATGTGTCTATACATTTCATGAATGTTTCTATGAATGTTTTACATGCTAAATGAATTATGATTTGATATAACATACACAAAGATAGAATAGCATAAATGGTTGGTAATACAATTGATTACTAAAAGGATTAAGGTTAATTGATAAAGTTTTTGAGGGTACTGATTCACCCCTCCCCTCTTAGTACACACCATTCCATTATTTCCGATGAGTTCTACATAAAAAATTTCTTGATGAAAATAGGTGCTTTGACAAGATAAAAATGCATTTTGATCTGTGTTTTATACCTCATACAAGAGAAACCAAGTTAGTAAGTAGCATAAATGATATTGATGAGAATATACGCTTGGATGAGATGAAAGGGCGGATTCGTCGATATGTCATATTTCATCAAAGAGGGTAGTGAGACGTGAAAAGGAGTCCGATAAGATTATATGTTTTGATAAGAAGAAAAAGAAACTTCTACAGGGTATTGTATAATTTTGTCGAAGGGAATTAAATGAGTTGACAAATAATATAAGATAAATCTTTGAGTGAGTATATAGGGTTTCAATGAAGATAAAACCTTTGATGAGATAACAAAAGGATTTGCTCGAGGTTTCATGTTTCATCGAGAGGTCGGTAAAGGATGTTTTCAATGTCATTGATATAGAAATACCAACGATAGTTGATTACAATCTGGAAAAGAATTAATTACCACAAAAGTATTGTTTGAGAACATCACATCGACATGAAATCTGAAATGTTGAGAATTAAAGACCATTGCATAAATTAAATAATACCAGAAGTGTTTGAGCATAAATTCACTCGCCTAAGGAGATTGAAGACAAAAGGTATGAATAAATTTATTATTTTATGGTTTTTGATTTAGAAAGGTTACAAATTGATTTTGTAAACTAAAGGTTATAATGGTTTGAAAAAGCTCCTTAATTTTATAAAAAGGAGAGATAAAAACTGAGAGGGGGGAGGGAGGATTTTTGATTCAGATACACAGTGTAATGCATATATGATTCAATAAAATATTCTGGTTTTTTCTCTTCAATTG
Organism: Thuja plicata; assembly: GCA_018584345.1. NCBI lineage: Eukaryota > Viridiplantae > Streptophyta > Pinopsida > Cupressales > Cupressaceae > Thuja > Thuja plicata. The sequence goes on from MU227701.1 coordinate 1,438,275, forward strand.
AGTAGAGGATAGTTTTTTCTCTTGATCAGTTCCTTGTGATTTTTATTTCAAAGTGAAGTAATTGATATCTTAAATCCTTACATGAAGCAATTATTTACTGTCATTGCAATTTGAATATCAAGATTATATGTGAAGTGTTGTCCATGCATGTCTTTTTTGATTGGTATTTTCCAAGGAAAGTTAAAAATCAATTAGACTAATTGTGGTGGAAAGTAGTAATTGTCATGCCCAAAAGTTGGGCAAAAATACATGATCAAAATTTTTTAAAACGCACTAAAGAGGATAACAGGACTACCTCAAAGGTAACAAGTGCATGCAAAATGGTGCAAGGGGAAAAATTGAAACCATAAAGGTTACAAAGGGAGGAATAGATTTCAGGGCTATCCTAAAGGGTTCCTTAAGCTACAAACTTGATCAAACGCAAACTGAGACAATTGACCAAAAGTCAACTAGAGTTGACCAAAAGTCAATCGTACTCCAAAATATGAGAAGGGTCATTACTAGGGCCTACTAAGTCCTATAGAGGGCTTAGGCATGCAAATCGAGGTAGTTGACCAGAAAGTCAACCCATGTTGACCAAAAAGTCAATTGTCTTCGAAAGGCATGGAACTAGAATCTTAGGGTCCAGAGAGTACAGGGGTCACTTGGTACAAAAATTAGGATAATTGGTCAAAGTTTGACCATGGTTGACCAAAAGTCAACCATGCAAGAAACTTGGTCAAAGGGGGGTGATGATAACAATGCCCAATCGTCAATTAACTCTGAAAATGATTTCTTAATTAAATAATTAACGTCTCCCTTTTTGTTTCCTCAAAATAATAAAATATTAAATAATTAATAGTCGCATAAAATGAAATTAACTAATATGTCCAATAACATATTTTTAATAATAAGTTAAAACTTTTAATCAATTCAATTAAAAAAAATCTACTCAATAATAACCTAGCTTAACATGTTCGATCTCCTTTGTCTAAGAAAACATATCCCATAAAAATCTAATATTCTATTTCTGAGTCCTCATAATATTTATAATTCAAATAATTAATACCATTAAATTTCCATTTCAAAGCTAATTATTTTAACAAAATAAACATTTTCATATCTATAAGTCTAATTTAATCAACATTAAAACTATTTAAATATCTATTTTTAAAAATTCATTAAATCTAATAAAAAAAAATTTAACATTTATATATAAAAAAAATCCTTATAAAAATTAACTTAAGTAAACATATTTTAATCTAGAGTAGAATAAATCAAATTTACAACGTAAGATACCTTCTATATATTATATCTTAATTAATAAAACTCTAAATCTAAATCAAATTGCCAAATTGATAAATTACCATGGTAATATTTTTATTTTTTTACCTTTTAAAAACTTCCATATTCTAATATAAATCTTATTTCAACATACTACTTATAAATAAAAGAAACATCAAATCTAATCTAAAAAAATTTTAATACAAAATAATACTAATAAAAAAAAAACAAAAAAAAAAACTAAAACTATAATTACTACTGCAGCCCTAAAATCCTTACCACGATTTACTTTACTAAATTTTTAAATGATAAAACATAACTTTTTTTTAAAAAAACCATTAACTTTTAAATATATTTCTTTTTATGGTTACCCTAAAATCCTTATACACTATTATGCTTGGCAGGGCGGCGGCTAAGACTAGAGGAGGCGGGAGGGTAGGCCGGCGGGGCAGATGCCACCCACTGTGCTAAGCACAGTGGCTGGCTCACCGATGCGTGGCCCCAACTCCATAGGGTATGCGGGTCGGGATGGGCTTTGGCCCTCCCGCCCAATCCCACTGTATTTTTTTTTGTTTTATAATGTTTTGCTATAATTTTAGCAATGTAATAATAAACAACCTCTATTAAAAAGTTTACTATTTAATTTTCATAGTATAAAATATTAAATTTACACAACAAGAATATATTGTGATCCTTAAAAGACTGGTGAAAAAAAATATTTCTCTGTGTTAAAATAGAAGGCACACAGAGAATTTTTTTTTGAAACAAGGAAATTTTAATAAAACAAACCATTTAAATGATTTCCAATATTCTCTTTTCTTAATTCCAAATAAAGCAAGGTTACACTAACCATTGGATTTACATACTACTATAAGGATAATTTAAAATTTACAAATGATATAAGGTTACAAATCTCATGAATAGCCCTTAATGCAACTTTGCAACAACGAAAGAACATTAATACAATGAAGAACATAATGCCATAATAATAAATGCTTACAACAATACTAAAATTTTATAGTTGTTCCCATTTTCCATAAAAGGGTAGAATAGAAACCTTCCACATCCAACTGATACCTGTATAGATGAGGTTGACCATGGAGGCTCACCTCCCAATCTAGGCCTTTACAAGGCCACCCCTGAGCTTGGGGATCCAAACTGGAACGGGATACAAACAGACAAGCAAACAGAAAGGAAAACATACTCTAGAAAGCTTCCCAACACAAGGATGAACAAATGGATAGGTCTCCAAGAGATCTTCCAGAACAGGGGTAGTGGTAGACCTCACTATAGGAGAAGCCAAGAATAAACATAGAACACACAAGCCTCACATGGACTTGAAAAGGACCATCTTCACAAGATGCAGTCCTAAATAACCTCCTTATGCCTCCTAGGTACCCTCAGGCCCTTCTTGGCATCATGGGTATCATGTTACCCCAAATTTTTCCCTCCACACATGGGAGACTCTACACTAACATGAATCATTTCCATCTACCCCTCCAAGGTTACTCTGCCCTCCTAAGGGTGAGTGTGCCTTGAATACCCATTCGAAATCAAACACAAAATAAAGACATTGAAAAACAAATATTTAAATTTCAAAACTGAAAATAAAGCTTCAAAACACATAGGACTCCATTAATGGAGTCCTTGAGCTCAAGAACACATAAGAACAAAATTAATTTACTTTAAAGAAATCCAACCTTTGATCCAAAGCTAAGGTGAGAAGAGGAATGGTGTTGAGCTATCCTTGCTAAGCTCCTTCTCCAAAAGCTCCTTCAAACTGAATTCTGTCTCTAAGGGTAGAGAGTGGGTGAACACTCAACTCATCCTAAAACCTTTCCTAAATAGGCAAACCTCCAACAAGAGCAAGGCTTAACCCAAGGGTGAGGCAACTCTAACCAACCCCAAACTAATCCACTTTCTAACTCTCCAAGGGTGAAGTCAAAGAAATTTGGGTAGAAGAGATAGTGACGTTAACCAAAGTCACACTCGTCTTCCAAATTCGCTCAAGACTGAAAATGACACTTAAAGGGAGCAATAAATGAGTTTAGAGGCTCATTAATGATAGAAAATGACCCCTAACCCATAGGGTACCAAGTTGGGTGACTAAAACTGACCCCGGTTACCCCCTGGGAGCCCAAAAGACCTCTTAAAACTAACCCTGAAGTTAACCTACGTATTTCTAAGTCAAGAAGACTTCTAGAAACTTCTAACCCTGGGGTAAGCTTGGGTAGTACTCCTAGATGACCTTAGATAACCCTTAACTAACCTTGGTTCCCTTTACTAGCCATGTCAACAATTAAATTACAACAATTGCCAAATTTGGCACAATAAATTAAAATAAATGACATGACTTATTCACATAAATATTTACTAATTTAATGACACACATGCAAACCATGTTTATGAAATATTTACATAACAATGAGGTCCATGTCTCTTTATATAGACAGGACCTTGGAAAGCATGGGTATTTACATAGGTTCCAGTACTGGGTCCCCGATTTAGATCCATGGTCAACTTTTCCTGCACATTCAATGCACACATCAGTAGATCCAAAACAACATGATATGAAACATAACACAACATCAATAATATATATGTAAGAATATAAACCACATTGCATTAGAACTGGATTAACTTAGCATCAGTTTCCTAAACCAAATTCATCATATTACATTCATACATTAAAATCCATGTAAGACATCAATCGTAAGCTGAAACTCAATTAGAACATAAAGCATCTCAAAAGTACCCTGATTACAAAATCAGGTGCTAAATATATAACATAGGATTTCACCGATCCTCAAATGTATAAAAAGTCTCTGATAGTCAAAGTATGTCAAAGCATAACTACTGAAAACATGAGAACAAAATAGTAAAACTATAACAGTCTAATGTAGGTCTCACAGTAATCAAATAGTGTCAAGGGTTAGACCAGTTGATAGATTCATCCAAGGGGTGAGTTTAAAATTTATCTCACAAGGTTATACGCGAAGGTATGGAAGGAAAGTGACTATGTTTCCCAAGAGAGGAGAAGGAACTGGTCTATTTCACACAAAATTTATTAAAAATATTAATCAGATTTCAGTAGGAACAATAGACGATAAATAGAAGGAAGAAAGATAACAACAATAATTAAAGCATAATAGTTGTAGATCATAATTGAAGAAGCAGAAGTATAAGTGTAGATAAAAGAAAGGAAAAAAGAAAATTAGGATAATAAGGAGTAGGAATAAAGTATTTGAATAATTCTATTTCAAGAATTTATGTCATCCTGAGATAGACATATTTTAGAAGCAATGATAGAAACACAATCTTCTATAAAAGGCTTCAATTTGGAAACTAAAGAATAAGTCCACATGCCTAGGTCTTATAGAGCCTGAAGTGAATATGATTCCAATCAAGTTTGATTGATCTTGTTAGTTGGCCAAGTCAATTGGAAAGATTTCTCGTAGAATTTGGCATAGTCTTAGATAATTTCCAATCTGTTGATTTGGGAACCAACATATTGGCGACTCTACTAGGGAATTGAAGAAAGAAAATTTTAAGAATATTTGGTGTTATAAGAAAAAAAATCTTCTAGAAAGTAGAACCCATAAAATCAATATAAATCATTCCTCACATTGAGGTGGCAATTCTAGCAAAAGAACCTTGAAAATATATGAATGAAGAGATAGTCCATGAATCCAAAAGATCAAATCCAAGACATTTAACTCTTAGATTTTCTAAAGCTCAGTCTTGGATGTTTGGAGGAAGATCATTAGCACAAGGTCATCCTATCAAAGATATAGATTTGGGTTAGACTAGAAGTAGGACTGGACAAAATAAAAGGGAATTAAATAAATCAAGTGTAAATGGGATTTGAAGATGGAAGGAGATTCTCAAAGCTAGAGTTTGGAATGCCTACGTATTATCCAGATGAGAATGGTTTTCATGTGCTAGGTGAGACACCATCTAAAGAAGACATGAAATTCATGACCAATGTGAATAATATAAATAAATATCGAAGGCCTACATACCCTCCTAGTTTTGAAGTTTCTAGGTCATCAAGAAAAATTTGAGAAGGAGCTCAGAATGATGATCAAGAAAACAAAAAATTATAGGTAGATCAATAGATGAGAGAGAATTTAACTCGCCTTACATATACCATGGAGGAAATGCAAGCCATAGATCAAAATAATGAACTATCACAACAAATAAAAGGTATCCTTGGTCGATTGATCAAACCTGCAGAATTATAGCATAATTATGAAAGATCCAACCAAGGTGAAAGAACCCCGGGAGGCTTACAAGGAAGAAATGATCAAAATGGTAGGAGGGGAGTTAATCATGATCATGTGAGAATCTATAATAATACCTTGTATGAGGATGACTAGGGTAGAAGAACAAGGTATCAAGATCCACCTCATAAAAATACTCATTATCAACAAGGAGGTAACCATCACACAAGATATTATGACCAATCTGGATATTGACCTCATCATCAGAATTACCAACATCCTCCTTATTTTCAAAATTTCAATAATTGCAATGGTCAACACCCATTGATTCCCCAAAACCATGGACCTTATTTTCAGTTAGATCCTTCTACATTTATAAGAGCTCCTATGAATATTAACAAATATAAACCATTAGATTTCACACAAATCCTTGGTGCTCCTCACGGCATTAAAAATTAATGGAAAGATGATATTCCTAAATTTAGAGGAAGTGTTGCAGAGAAGGATGAAATTCGTATGAGAGCATTTGAAAACACTTGGGAGAATTGTGAAGTACCCCATGAGGACATATACATGAAATTATTTGTGCAATCTTTGACTGATGATGCTAGGGAATGATACAAAGGATTTCCTAATGCTTCAATCAATAGATGGTTGGATTTCAGAAAGGATTTTCTTGAAGAATATGGTGACTATAGCAAGCCTTCATTTTTTATACATGAGTTAAACAACATAAAAAAGGATACAATGAATCTGTGGCTAAGTTCTATAAAAGGTTTCATAAACTGTTGAATATAGTTCCTCCCTGAATGAAACCTATTGATGAATTTTTTTTAGTGTTTTACATGGATGCTTATGATAGAAAATCTAACTATGATATCAGATCAAGAAATCTACACACTTTGACAGAATCATGTAGGGATGCAGTCACAATTGAGAATAACAAGAAAGCTTCTAGTAAAGTGGGAAGAAGTGATGATGTCAAATTTCATAATCCCAGAGTTCCAAAGCAAAACAAAGAGGAAGAAAATTTAGATAAAGTCATAAGTTCTTTGAAAGACTTGACAACAAAAGTGGGCAAAAATGAAAAACCTCAGTTCAATAGAAATGATAGGCTAGAATTCAATAGGAATGATAGAATGAGGTTACAAGATATTTCATATAACACAACTTGGAAAGATGGGAGACTTGAAGTGCCTAAACAAAATAAAGATACACCAACTCCTCTAAGTAGACAAGGTAATCACATGGTTAGTGAGATTCCTTGGTATGTGGCTTGTAATTTGCCTCATTCACCTCAACAATGTTTAGTAGCACATAGTTTGTAAGAGGAGAATGTGGAAGATGATAAATTTGATCCTAATCATACTATCAACACAGTGTCAATGAAACCATTTGGGGGTGCTGATGACTATGCTTCATCAATAGATGGATGTGAAATTGATGTTAGTTCACAAAAGTACGATCGACAATTTTTATATGCAACATGAATTATCAGACGATGAAGAAAGTGTTCCTAAACTGAGAAGGCCTACTGAAGAAGAAATTAAAGCTCTGACTTTTACTATCGTATCCTAGGCTAGAAGTAACTACAATTTAAGAGGGATGATTGTGAATGCAGAGAAAGGTAAGCCTGCTAGACTTTTTGTGAAAGAAAAAAAAAGGGAATGCAACAATGATGACCAAACCACCAAATGCAAAAGTAAAAAATGATAGCACTAAACTGGTCAAATCACCCAAGCCTAAAAATGTGGATAATATTGAGTTAGTGAAGCCAACACAGATTGCTTCTACATCAGCCTTTAAGATCACAAGTGCTTTGTCTCAAATGAAGGTGTATATTCGGAAAATGGAAGCACTTCCATTGTAGACTGGTTTAGCCTTCCAAGTAAGTGGTTTGGGGTCATGTCAAGCGCCTTGAATGGGTCTTTGAATTGGATCTGGCTTTTTCACCTATTCTGTCCCATTTCCCACCTTTTCCAGTCTATTTCTGGCATCCTAAACTGCAAACTGGGATTTTCGGCTCAGGGTCAAGGTCAACCTTTTTGGGTCAAATTCCAGATTTCCAGGATTTTTGGATCTCAGGCTTCAGAAAAGTTTAATTCCCGCTTCCGGGTCGTCTGTTTTAGTCTTTGAAGCAATGATTCTTAAATTATATTTAATATAGGTCCACTTCTAAGGGTATAGGTCTAATGGGAATTTAATTCTCCTATGTAGGCCTCTCTAGAAGATTGTGCCCAAGATTGGTATATAATGAATCTTTCTCCTCTCATTTTCTCTAACCACATGAACCATCATCAAGCATAATCACAAGCGCTCAAGATTTGACAGGACAAGCTAAGAAGCAAGATTTGAAGCAAGCATCTACTCTCAAGCATTCAAGCATCCAATTCATCTAGGAGATCCATTGGTAGCCATTGAAGGATCCAAGCTCTATGGAGCCCTCTTGTTGAAGATTTATTCATCCACATTCCTCCAAGCATCTTCCTCTTCCAAGATCCATTCGAGATTGGTGTTGAAGATCTAACTGCAATTTATTTGAGGCATCCTATATTCTACATTCTAAATCCATTTGGTGCATACATACTTGTAGATCCATGGATTCGAATCCACCACAAGGGCTTCTATAGAAGCAAGGTGAATTTGTTTATTTACTTTGTTTACTTATGCAATTTAAATTACATTATAAGGTTAATTACAAAATTGGCGTTTGACCAAGGCAAACCCCTCCCCCCAAAAAAATAAACCATTTTTCTTGCAGATACATGTTCGGAACAATGAATTAAAATGCAGATCTGGATACCCTTTTCGACAAACTTTCAGGATCCGCGAACATATTTTTTGTCAGAGTTGTGCAGGTCTAGGTCAACTTTTTGGGGTCAAGGGTGACATTTTGGGGTCAAGGTCGACCCTGACCTAGGTCAGAATAAAAAATTCTGGGTCAAGGTCGACATTCTCAACTAGGTCAAAATTGACCTTTCTCAGAAAAGAAAAATATTTCTGGGTTTTGTAGATCTCACAGTTTCAGTTTAGGAACGCAAAAATCAACAGTTTCTAAGCCCGTTTGACAAGTTTTTCAGCAAGTTCTTTTTTAGAGGTAAGTATTTTATTCCATTTTCCTTTGCAATCATTTCCATATTTACACCCCTTATCAATTACAATTAAATGTAAGTGGATAATATGTGCATAGGTTCACTTTTATGAGCAAACCAACATTGTTCTAAACCCTATCCATATTTTATATCTTACAGAAGGTATCAGTTTCACTGTTGGAAATGATGAAATTCCCACAATATAAGAAAAGTGTCGTCAAACTATTGAATAGTGTACCTGAGGAGCATAATGGTGTAAATAAGAATAAGGAAGAAGAGCCAATACATGAAGTGTATATTGGTACCACATTAACTAAAAATCCTTCTCAGATTGATCCATTTTATATGACCCTTTTGATTCATAATAAGCTTGTAATAAATTATATGATAGACTCTTGGACTGTCGTTAATATTATGCCTTGAGATGTTATGAAATTTTTTGGATTAAGTGTTGACACAACATATGAAAAGTGTTATGCAATGGATAAAAAATCAATCCTTGTAGTTTGTGTTATGAAGAATGTTGAGCTTAAGATTTTTGAATGTCTTGAATCCACATGTAGGACTGACATTAAATTGGTAGATGTTGCTCCCAACTACAACATGTTATTTTCAAGACAATGGACTGGATTGGTTGGAGGGCATGTACAATTAGACATATCATATGCCACTATCCTAGTGAATGGAAAAGAAGTCAGAATTAATAGAGAGCCAAGATCTTCATACATTATTGAATAGATTGATCCCAATCAATTGACATGTTTCTTTGATACAAATATGGATAATTTCATATTCCAACTGACTAAACCCGAATTGAAAAATATTGAGCCAATCAGAATCCATGCTAAAAAGAACCAAGGGAAAATTTGGAGAATGTTTTTTGATGGGGCTTGCAACAAAGAGGGAAATGGTGCAGGGGTGGTATTTATATCTCCTGGTGGAAATAATTTCAAGTACTCTTTTCTTTTGGCATTTGATTACACCAATAATGTGGCAGAATACAAGGCCTTAATATTGAGAATGAATCTGGCTTGTAAACCTGGGATTGAGTTTCTAAGTGTATATAGAGATTCTGAATTAATCATTTCCCAAATAAGATCTAAGTATAATACTAAGAATGCAAGATTAAAATAATACAAGAATGAGGTATGGGACACTATTGAACTATTTGATGCATTTTCAGTGGATTGGGTATACATGTTCAAAAATATTATGGCCGACTTCTTGGCAAACGTAGCTTTGAAACAAAATGATGCAACATTAGATGATGTCTCAATATTTGAAATTAAAACAAGACCTTTTGTTCCTGATAACATATGTAATTGGCAAGCCTTTGAAGATGATGATGACTTATTGAAAATTTTAAAGTGTGAAGATGAATATGATTCATAGGAGATAGAATTCAATGCATATGTAGAACAAATCGATGGAAATGACACTATGTTTGGAAATGAAGTAGTCCAATTGAAAACAAATAAAATACCCAACAGATTGGTAGCATTGGAAAGGGTCTTTGATAAAAATGATATAGAAAGCCTGAAAGTAGCACCAATCAAGAAGGAATATGTTATAAGCGTAAATTTGGGGACAAAAAATGCCTCAAAAGATGTCTACATTGGAAATAAGCTTGATCCAAAAATAAAAGAAAGTTTGATTGCACTATTGAGGAAATACATGCATGTATTCGCTTGGTCTTATGATGACTTGAAAGCATATAGGGGGGGTTTTTTCCAGCATGAAATCCCACTAAAACTAGACTCTAAGCCATTCAAACAAAGAAAAATGCCAATTAATCCCACTCTAGCCCCAAAAATGCAAGAAGAACTAATGAAACTCAGGGATGGAGAGATTATCAAAACCATTAGACATTATACTTGGGTATCTAACTTTGTGCCTATCAAAAATAATAATGGAGATATTAGACTTTGTGTAGATTTCAAGAATTTAAATATTTCATCATTGAAGGACAACTATGCATTACCCAATATGGAAGTATTGCTGCAAAGGGTCACATGAAATGAATTATTATCCATGATGGATGAATTTTTAGGTTACAACCAAGTTAAGGTAAAGGAGTTTGAACAATATAAAACTACCTTCACTACACCTTAGGGTACGTATGTCTATGTGAGTATGCCTTTTGGATTGACTAATGTTGGGGCAACTTTCCAAAGGGCCATGGATGTTGCCATCCATGAATTGATCAATGACATCATGGTAGTAAACCAATATGATCATACACCCTGATAATATGCATATAATACTCATCCTATAGGTTTTCATACACCAAGATAGGAATGTTGTGAAGCATATTTATAATCAATTCATGTTTCAGGTATTAGGTTGAAGAATAAGCAAAATAAAAAAATAGACATGTTGTATCAAATTAAGAAATGCATTCTAGTACTATCGATGAAAGTTGTTCTAGTCTTATCGAAAAGGAAAGTTTTGATCAAACTTTGAGTATCGAGAAAAGTGACAAGTGATTATACTGATTAAGAATTCTCATCGATAAGCAAAAGTCTTAGTTGGCGGTCATAATAAAAATTGAGAAATGATTTTTGATGAAAGTACGATGTTAAGAAAATTGAAGAGAGGTTAAAATGGACAAAAGAATCTTATCAACAATGGTCTTCAGTAATGGGCCCTACCCAATGAAAAATAAAGACTTCGATGAGAAATAAGGCGTCGATAATACATAAAAGGAAATTTCTCAGCAGAAAATATTTCATCAAGAGATAAAAGAATGTGATGCGGTCCTACTAGAAGTTAAAAAGTTTTTCTCAATGAAAATGGGTGCTTCGACAAGATGAAAAATTATTTTGATTGGTGTTTTATACCTCATCAAAGAGAAACCAAGTTAGTAAATAACATAAATGATATCAATGAATATATACTCTTCGATGAGATGAAATGACAGATTCGTCAGTATGTCATATTTCATCGAAGAGGGTAGTGAGAGGTGAAAAGGAGTCCGATGAGATTATATGTTTCAATATGAAGAAAAAGAATCTTCTTCGGGGTATTGTATTTCATCAAGAGGAATTAAATGAGTTGAAAAATAATATAAGATAAAGCTCCGAGAGAGTATAAAGGCTTTTGATGAAGATAAAAGATTCAATGAGATAACAAAGGGATTTTCTTGAGGTTTCAAATTTCATCAAAAGGTTGGTGAAGGATGTTTTCAATGTAATCAATATAGAAATACCAATAATGGTTGATTGCAGGCTAGAAAAGAATTAATTATCATGAAAGTATTATTTGAGAACATCACATTGACATGAAATTTGAAATGTTGAGCATTAAAGACCATTGCAAAAACTAAATAATACCAGAAGTGTTTGAACATAAATTCAATCGCCTAAGGAGATTGAAGACAAAAGATATGATGCAATTGATTATTTTATGATTTGTGATTTAGAAAGGTTACAAATTGATTTTGTAAACTAAATTTTGTAACGGTTTGAAAAATCTCCTTAATGTTATTAAAACAGAAATCGAAACTGAGAGGAGGGACGAAGGGTTTTAGATTCAGATACACAATGTAATGCAGATATGATTTAATAAAATATTCTAGTTTTTAATCTTCAACTGAGCAGTGGATAAATTTTTCTCTTGACCAGTGCCTTGTAATTTTTATTTAAAAGAGAAGTAATTGTTATCCTAAATCCTTGCATGAAGATATTATTTACTGTCATTGCAATATGGATGTCAAGATTTATATACGAAGTTTTGTCCATATATGTCTTGCCTGATTGTTCTTTTCCACGAAAAGTTAAAATCAATTGGACTAATGTAGTGGCAAGTAGTAATTGAATGGTGTTAAGGGTTAGATCAGCTGACAGATTCATCGAAGGGGTGAGTTTAAAAATTTTCTCACAAGGTTATACGTGAAGGTATAGAAGGAAGGTGACTCTGTTGTCCAAGAGAGGAGAAGGCGTTGGTCTATTTCACACAAACTTCATTCAAAATATTAATCAAATTTTAGTAGGAACAGTAGAAGATAAATAAAAGGAAGAAAGATAATAGCAATAATTAAAGAAAAATAGTTGTAGATCATAATTGAAGAAGCAGAAGTAGAAGTGTAGATAAAAATCAAGGAAAAATAAAAGTAGAATAATAAGGAGTAGGAATCAAGTAGTTGAATCATTTTTTTTCAAGAATTTATGCCATCCTAAGATAGACAGAAATTATAAGAAAAAGATAGAAACATAATCTTCTATAAAAGACTTCAATTTGGAAATTGAAGAATAGATCCTCCCACCTAGGTCCTGCAGAGCCTGAAGTGAAGAGGATTCCAATAAAGTTTAATTGATCCTGTTAGTTGGTCAAGTCAATTGGAAATATTGCTTATATAATTAGCATAGTCTTAGATCATTTCCAATCTATTGATTTGGGAACCAACATAAGGTCCACAACATGTAGACAAAACTTTTCTCAAAGTCGACTCTTTTGAAATTACCCACATTCCTCTCTCAATCGATGGATATCCTAGTATGTAAATTACCTAGATCCCTTTAGAAGGCAAAAAAAGGTATTTCAAGCACTGAAAAATGCACGTAAACATATAAAAAATTCCTAAAACTTTCAAGATCATCCAAATACCAAATGGACATACCCAGTGCAGAAACCTGCCCAATTTGGCATCCGTGTATTTTAAGTACCTTACTGTGCAATGCTGTCACAAACTAGTTTACTATGGTAGTGTTGACCTAAGCTAACTGCTACAATATTTTGAGATAATTTGCTTCCTTAGACCCACCATACTCCCACAAGGTTATAGGTTGATGTTGAGAGGTATGACTACATACTAGTGTAATAACCCATAGATAGTGAACATATTTTTGTGTCACCTTCAAAAAAGGCCTATGTAATCAAACTGGAAGGTAATTTGTCGATTATTCCTTCTATGTTGTTGTTAATATCTTCATTAATATCATTTGTTTGAGATGAGTCGACTCTTGTTGACCAATGAATGCATTCTCTCTTTAAATGACCAAACACAATGCTAGAGTATTCATTGGTATGACGCAAATTTTTTATTTATAAATGGAAAGGAAAAAGAAAAAGCCTCACACAAACACCTTGAAGATTAAAAAAAAATCTCAACACTTCTGCAAATGAAAACCAATCTCTATCCACATGAGTTTATAAAAGATTTAGGGCATCACAAGTCCAACAAAATTTCAATACCTCTTCCATGAATGTATTTGTAGTCCTGGCAAAAATCTTCTGACAAACGGTGAGTCCTCGAGCACAAAAATCACTGGTGAGAAGCAGAGTTGATTACCAACTATGAAAAATTCAATCCCCTTTAAGATTTGGCGTAAAAAATTCTTTGGTCGGGATTTACTAACCACGCAACAAGTGGAAACAAACTTTCAATCCTGTTAGCCCCATATAGACCCAAATTTAAAAATTCAGAATTTGGGTCTCCTCCATGCCAATTATTTCTCAAATGAACATTGTATCTATTAAGCATGAGTATTGAACCACTTTGAACCGCTTTGAATCTTGGTTCAAATTAGTTCAAAGAGGTTCAAAGGTTTCAAAATGGTTCAATTTGGTTCTTATGGTTCAAATACAGCCAAGTTCAATACGAGAATTCAGAGTTCAAGTTACAAGGCAAGGTTTATAATTTCAAAGGAACAAGCTTGGGAGATCTAAGGTGCAGTTTTGAAGGCTTGACCCCTCATAATAGAGAAATAGTCCCTTGGTTTGATTTTTTCAGTTCATGGTTATGATTTCAAATCTAGAATTCATGAATCCAAATAACAAGATGGACTAATAAAGCTTGTCAAGTTCAGAAAGATGCTGGAGATTCATTACATGTTGCCATGAAACATTCCAAGATAATAAATACTCACTCTTATATTGTATATCATGGGTATCAACATGAAGCTCAGCATTATCATTTGGATCTTTATTGTGTGTGACATC